>JJRW01S0005766.1:56155-75101 GCA_001188405.1 Loxosceles reclusa | reverse complement strand
GCTTTACATTTCCTGAAATTTTCAGCTCACTCGCGTAAGTCCTTCGTGGTGTTGCAATTTTCACAAACAGGAGTATATAACTGTATCAGAACTTCCCGTATAGACAGTTCATTTTTGCGATCAAAGGACTTCATACGGAGTCAACAGATGTGAGTTCAAATCACGCTGCTAGCAGGGTTGGCCTTCACACCTATTAGCATTCTGAACCCATTGTTATGGTGAATACGGAAACTGAAGTCCCTGCACGATGGAAATATGCAAATCATATTTACTGTCGGCGGCGTAGGGGTGTCACTTAAGCAAATTGTGTTGTCACTCTCTTTCAATCCCTTACAGTATGAAGTCCTGTTCAAAATTTCTCTAACTTTTGTGAACCATAACTCTTTGGATTCTAAATTACACCTGCAGATTTAGTAGTCTGATCCGTGCATCTAATATGTAGTTGCTTCCTGGAACGTTTTTCGTTTTACGGCAACCATTTCAGAATCGGTTTTGTACACCTATTATAATTTCTTCTCAATAATAGCCTGCCCACTTTCGTTATGCTTGTGGCTATATCTTAAACCTTGGTTGGTTGTTTCAACCAAGTAGTCTATAGTAGCATGTAATATCCAATATACATTTTTCTACACTTCTTTGTTATTTTTGATATATTGCTGTCAAAGTCGAGATTTTATAGCCAAATTTGAGAACATGAAGAATGCACTGGTTAAGTACGTTGTTTTCAAACGCAATGGTATATTTCCTTTTACTATTACATTACTTTTTTGACTGTTCTTCAACAAAGATTCATTCTGTTATTCGTTTTACCTTTAATGTTTAAATCCACAGATAACTGTTGGCCAGATGCAATTTTAAATCTTATTCAACTGCATTTTATCAACTTCAATGATCTGCGAAAATTATTGAGCATAACTTCCATCGCAGTTTTGTTCACGTTCAACACAACGTTTACAGTTAATTCACATAGTTCTGATATTACATGCTGTAACTATTTAGCATTAGGTGCAAAGAGACAATGCATCTGCAAATCGAAGATGGCTGAGATAATCACCATTAATTCCAATTCCTTTTTTCTTCTCCCTATTCAAAAATTTAACCTCTTCAAGAATAGCCGTGTAACGTTTAGGTGAGATTACATCACTCTCGTTTACGTTTAGCACAAGAACAGTGAAAGAGCTTTTTCAAAATCCATAAATCAAATACAGCGTAGCGTCTCATATACATTTGTTCACATTCTTTCTTTCTATGATTTTTCTTAACACTTCCTTATTGTCTACAATGCTATATTTAATTCCAAATCCTACAGTCCTGTTTTGTGTGATTAAAATTAAGTATTTCCTTCAACCTGTTAACCCGCGTTTTCGTGAAAACTTTGCATGGAATAAAAAGAAAGCTGATAGGTCGATAGTTTCTCTTCTGCCATATGACCTCTGAGAAACCTTTCCTAATTATGCCATCATAAAACGCATACATTAGCCTAACATAATTACATCACGAAATACCACATGAAACACTAGCATCTTTCTATGTTTCTCACAAGGAATCTATCGCGCTGTTAATGCTATCTTTGCTTGAAGAAGTGAGAATTCCGACCAATGGTATGCTTTGCTCTTCTTTTTACTTTGTCTACTTATTTATTTAGGTTTTATTCTATAGCATACCGAAAATAAACTTCATTTACAGATTAGACTAGACAGTTATGATTTATGAGCGAAAAACTTAGGTAAATGAGGTTATAGAAATTTCTCGAGTAAAGATTTCTCGAACCTGTGAGTACATGAAGAGTAAGTTCTCTAGAATTCAGCACGGTAGGTATTATTGGAGGAATAATTGAAGAGCCACCTTAAATGACTAAAAACTAGAGACCTTTTCTTCGGAAAAAGACTATTTGGTACATGTATTATAATATTTGGTACATATATACGCGTATATGTAATATAAATGTGTAATCTGTATGCTATACACGGATTATGACGTATGCGACAGTATATTTTCACCTGTGTTTTGACTATATATATATATACCTTGTAGCACACGAAATCCGTGCATCGCGAAAACGTAAAGGATCGTCGCGAAATCTGACATGCAAACGCCCTCCACTTAGCTGTGCGCACCATTACAAATACACAGACAATGAACGCACAAATCGCGTGTACAGCCAACCGCCAACAAGCATGCCGGCACATGCAAAAGGCCCGATACTTGCTCACCGTGTCAATTCGGACCAGTTTCTACGGTAGTGCTGTTGGCTGTAGCCAAGGAGAATTCCACGGAGACCCACTCGACGCGGTCACACGCAAATGATCAAATTCGAAAGAGGTCGCACCACAGCTTCCGTGAAGCAGGCAGTCATACCTAGGAATCGCCAGGTACGAGGGACGGAGAGACGGCACAGTAAGAAGATAAGCAGGGGTTCGATTACGGCTTCAGTCATCGGGATGACGTCAGGGCTAGTCGCATGAACCAAGCCATCGAACACGCTCCCAGAACCACACCGACAGGTAAACTATCCACCAATCAGCGGCACCTAAACATCTCCGGAACGTGTACTGTCACGAAAGATCATTGGACGACTAGCGGAAACTCTTACAACGTCTACTATTGAAGGTAGCTCATAGCCAACGACGTTTGTTGTGGTGTCTAGCCCATGCCGGGTGGAATGTAGCATATTGGAGTCGTATCGTGTTCAGTGATAAATGCAGGTTCACCCTTGCCCCGGTCCACCGGCGCATCCATGTGTACTGGAGGCTGCGCCAACGTTGCTCAATCTATGTCATTGTGATGCGGCATACGTCCGTCACACCTGGCGTTACCGTGTAGAGAGCTGTTGCGTAGTCACCTTCAGTCGTCCTACGCAGCACCCTGACCGGCTGACGTTAATCGAATGACATGCTGCCGCCTGTGGTAGTGCTAATGTCGGCGGGCATGCCGGAGACTATATTCCAGCATGATAATTCCCATCCGCTCGCAGCGTACGTCGCTACAGACTGTCTACACAATGTTTCAACCCTCCCTTGGCCGACCAGTTCTCCCGGCCTCTCTCTCCCATCGAAAACGATTTGGGCATGGTAGGCCGACAACTCCAGCCATCACAAAACGTTTCTGCCCATCTGCACAATTACAATGTATCTACACTGCTGGCCACCCAAAATGCAACACCAAGAAGGGCCAGAGATATCATAGCGAAATTTATTTGGCAGATAACACGTTGTACAAAGATCAAACGATTAAAGTTACAGCCTCCTGTGGCGTGTGGATGATGACAAAGTCAGTAGTTAGTGTGGTCGCCATTGTTGGCTATAACAGCTGCCGCACGCCTCGGCATAGATTCAAAGAGGCTTTGGATGTGTCCTTGGGGTACAGCAGTCCATGCTGCTTCCACATATTGCCAAAGTTGATCCGGTGTAGCAGCGGGTTGTGTATCTCGGGCCAGTCGTTCTGCAACCATGGACCACACGTTTTCGATGGGCCATAAATCGGGCGAACAAGCAGGCCAAGGAAGCAATTCAATATGATGGGTAAAGAAGAACTCTTGAACATTTCGTGCCACGTGTGGTCGCGCATTTTCCTCTTGGAATATGGCTGATGGCAAGCGTTGAATGTATGGGAGGACCACGGGCTCCAACACCTCAGAGATGTAGCGCTGGCTGTTCAGTGTGAAATCCAATACCACCCCAAACCATTATACCGCGTGCAGGACCACTGTGGCGATGCATAACGCAACAGTTCAGCAGCCTCTCACCACGATGTCTCCAAACTCGAATCCGACCATCGTGATGTTGCAGGCGGAAGCGGGATTCGTCAGTAAACACAATGTCGTTCCATTCCGTCGCCCATGTCCGCCATTCATCGCACCATTGGCGGCGCCAACGCCTGTGGTTTCCAGTCAAGGGTAAACGAAGCAATGGACGCCTTGCGGACAGTCTACTCTGCAGCTAACGGCGTCGAATGGTACGAGCGGACACCGATTGATGCGTAACAGACCGAATCTGTTGTGCTATGGTCCGTGATGTGGCTGCGCGATCCATCACTGCCATGCGCACAATGTGTCTGTCATCACGGCAGTGGTGCAACGAGGTGGGTGCAAGCGGCCCCGTCGGTTGCCGGTGGCACTTGCGGGTGGGCGCTACAGGCGACCGTGATGTGCTTTTCTGCGGAGATGCTAATCATTTGCATATCTGATCGCTGCAAACGCGTGGTGCAAATTTCACTTCATTTGGATGTTTCCTTCAGGGTGTTGCATTTTGGGTGGCCAGCAGTGTTCATTCTTTAGGACAGCATTCGACGTTTCAATGCATCTATGTTAGACTTCATTCCCGCATGCATCGCCATCCTGGGCGGCCATACATCTTATAAAAGATGTAACGCTTCTGGACCACTATTGCTGCAATAAATGGCTTTGCTGAATCTCACATTGATCTTTTATCTTCCTCATCGTCTCCACTTTGCTCTTGTCCCCTTTCATCATGATCATCCTATTTTTTGTTTTGTTATAGAGTGTAATTTCCACCCGCGTTCGGTCAGCTGGTGTGGTTCCCGAGAAGGATGCATATTTTGAATTGGAATCTGCTTCACGATGGGATCCCTTGAGCATGTTTCCTTTGAGGCTAACGTGAGTATCTTACTACTTGGGATTTGTACGAAGCACCATCACTGCATGATTTCTTTCGGGAATTCCCTGGTCTTCGTGGTAAAAAGTATTATACACATTACTGCAAAACTGCCTAAAACTAGCTATGGAGTTGTTTTTGAGTTTTCCTGTTGTCATTTTAATCGGTGCGCGATTTCAATGTCACGTTTAATGCAATCGCGCGCACTTTTTCTACTGAAATAAAATTTCATGACATATTTTCAGCCCATGGATAATGTAATTTTTATAACCATCTAACCGTTAATTTCACGGATTCGAGACGCATCCTTCAACTTCTCCAGTGTGAACTTAATTTCAGGCACCTACTCGCATATATTCTTCTCGGTCACTTATCATTAAAATGGATTGCGTTTGCTACTCCTTCTCTTCACTAATTACGTTCTCTTGATTTTCTCTGACAATTAGATACTTACCGAAACGTGTCTCCCGAAACTTGTACTGTCGTCACTCTAGATCACTACTATTAACACAAAATTTCCGGAAAGGATTTTCTAGTTTTTCTAAAAAAATAATTGCATCTTACTTCAACGCCTCTCTTTTTTTTTTAAGCGTTGCTCTTTTCGGACTTCACAATTACATGTGAGTTTCAACTGAATTAGAGATACCCACCTAGAACCTTTGGCTTTCAGAACAGTCGTCACATGCAACGAGATATCCGAATTTTACCGGTGGTGTGGCAACCACACATCTGCTACAGCGGTCCATAATTCCTTTAGAATCGACGACGGTGGTGTCTTAACATCTTGCTTAATTTTATCCCACAAATTTCCAATTGGATTTATGTTCAGGTTTCGCGATAATCAGGACATGACAGAGAAATTCCCGGAATGATCCACCGAACAGGATGTAGCCAACAGGGGATGTGAGACGAGTTGTTGGTCTGTTGTTGCCTACCATTGACTGTTGGGATAGAAGACTATCATAAATAGAAGAAAGTGATCGTCATCAGACCGACGTACCGAGATACGTTGATGGTGTTTGGTACATGCACCAACGATCCCACACACTCACAAATGAGCACACCTTAGGCCATCATGGAGCCTCTAGACCCTTGTACAGTTGCCACCTGGCATGGCGAATCATTGGCTTCATAAGAATGGCACACCCATCGGACCCATCGGCATGGTGTTAGGAGGAAATGGGACTTGCACTCTGTTCTACTTACTGCAACTAGTCTATCGTCCATTCCTTGTGTTCTCTGCTGCAGGCCCAATTTCGGGCGTTCAAAAATGGTACTGTTGTAGGTCTCTTGTTTCGTGAGTCTTAACGGTGAATAGATCTTTGCACGGGCTGTCTACTTATTGCCAGACTGGAACCCCACCCCCTCAACTGAGCTGGGTGGTGAAGTGCGCCAATGTTTGGTCGCGCTGGTTCCATACGATACGGCTGAGCCTTCGTTGATTCCATTCATTCGTGGCTGCTTCACCTTTGCAGTTTGTTCAATTACTCGTTCTTTTTCTCAACAACGGCGTATTCCCGCCAGACTCTTAACACTGTTGATCGCGAAAATCCCAGTTCGTTGACGGTTTAGGATATAGGTCCATACGTCGCATGCCAATAATTTAACAGCGATCGAAGAAGTCTACGTCACGAGCTTTACCCACATGGTAGTTTGGAATGACTGATACCAGACAATCGCACCTCCAGCCACTTATACATTATCTGCCAACAAGTAATTTGACACCTGTGATAGAGAGTGGAAGTGGAATTTATTCACCTTCAGTAGTTGGTGGAACCTCCACGAGCGGCGGTTACAGCTGCGGCCCTCCGGGGCATACTCTCCACCAGTCCTTGTACGAGGGCAAGCGGTATGTTCTTTCACTGGGCATATAGAAGAAAGGTGAGTACCTTCACGGATTTCGGACGGCGGTGGCACTCTTCAAGTCGATGTTCCAACGGGTCAAACAGTTTCTCGATGGGGTTAATGTCCAGGCTCTGGGAAGGCCAGATTATTCGATTAACCCCATTGTCACCATACCAAGCTATGGTGGACGCAGCAACATGACAGCTGATGTTGTCGTCCTGGAAGTAACATGGGTCCAACCAGTAAAACTGCCACAACGTAAGAAGCACATAGTCATCCAAAATGGTGCTGTAGGCCTCCGCGTTCAGCGTATCTGGAACTGCGACTAAGGGTCCCAGGCCATACCAGGAGAAACATCCTCACAGCATAACTCCACTTCCGCCGAACTTTACGGTGGGCACAATAAATTCCGGCAGGAGGCGTTCTCCAGGCTAGCGCCAAACGCAGACCCTGCCATCCGAACGTAGAGGGTGAACCTTGATTCGTTGATCCTGAGAACCTGGTGCCACTGTTCAACGGTCCACTGCCGACGTTCTTTACACCACGTTAGCCGTAATTGTTGCCACGTTAGGCGTATTGTTGGACTTGGTGATGGAAACTTGTGGGGGTCAGCACGCCCATGAAACCCAGCAAATGGGCTTCCTTACAAAGGGTATTCATCGAAACAACGCTTCCGGATGCTTGTTGAATCTCTTTGCGGATATGCGCCATCGATTGGGTGCGGTTCTTCCGAATATCTCAGGACAACCCCTGTCAGTCTCTATTTCCTAATTTCTTGGGTCTACCGGATCGTGACACATTCCGATAATCACCGCTCACCTTTCACTTGCGAATCATGTAGGCCACTGTGGTAATAAAATCTTTTTTTACTTCATGTCGACGCCGGGAATCGAACCCGGAACGTTCACCTACGGAGGAACCGCTTTTACCGGTTAAGCTACGCCGACATTGGCTGAAAAGCTTATATTTGAAGTATTTTGTGTGTGGGCATTACAACTGTTGACTTTGGGTATTTCAACTCGCTGTATTTTCGGCCATTTGTGTGATACCCGACGATTACACCTTTCTCAAAATCAGAGAGCTCCGAAGTGTGTGGCTGTTTGAGTGCAACTGATGTCGCTGTCGGTTTACACAGGCTATTTAACAGCGACGGACGTGCATCCGGGCGGCACCTATCTTCGTTTGCAGGGGTGTCCAATTACTTGTTGTTAGGTAGTATATATATTCACAGCGTCATCCCCTGAACAGAACTGTGAACTTTAGCTTCCGACATTTGTATAAAAAAGCTTATCCTTAATTCAGTGGAGCTTCAGTGTATTTCAGTGTAGTTCTGTATAGCTCTCATGAAAAGGCCATCTCCTGCTTCGAAAACATGTTTATATATCATGCCTTTTGGGAGGCAGCTCCAAAGAAGTATCCTTCCTATAAAGGTACATGCAATATTTTTTTTACTTCTATTTACTACATATTATAGAATACACTCAGGAAACTTCGGAGCATCATTCTCAACTGCCCATGATTTCGTATGTGTAAAAAAACGTTCTCGACTCCGATTTCCATCCGGAACGTTCTACTCTGCAGGAACCGCTTTACCTGTTAAGCTACCTCGTGAGACAGGTTAGTTTTACCCTACTGCTGCTTCGCAGAGTAGTGTTCTCAGACATATCGTTTTTGGACGGCTGCCAACTGGCTGGGCACGAACCCTCTGGCCTTATGGCTTAGGGTTACGGCTTGGGTTATCCGGATACTCGTGCAGTGATGGCAGGATCGTAGTTTAGGATAGGTCGGTGAGGGTGTTTCCCCATATGCCTGCCCATATTCGGTCCGGCAGGGCTCTGCACCACTAAGCCACTTAACCGAGGCTCCGAACCGGGTCGATGTGGGCGGCCAGGTCAACGCACCCGAGGGGTGTCCGACGACTGCCTCCGCCCCGATATGACGACGGATATTAATATCAGTACTAGCTCTGTTGGCTGTTCTGCTCCGGCGTTCAGCCAGCTTGGGTGAACCTGGTACCAAATTCTGCGGCTGAAGCTCAGGCTCCTCTATTTCTGAGCTTGCAGCGGCTGGGCCGCTAGTACTCTCCTTGAGAGGTGTGGAGGCGGTGACTGGACCGGAAAGGGCCATGTCTAATATATAATATCTTGCCTGTTAAGCTACGCCGACGGGGTAACTGGGCAGCTTTATATTGTAGCCATTTGTGGGTGGACATTACATATGTCATATTTGATGCTATTTCAACACTACGTTCGTTCAGCTTGACCACTATGAATATATATATATATGTGTGTGTGTGTACGTGCCCTAATTAACTACTTCTCCATCACCTGTGATTGATCTGTTGCAACAGTGCTTTTCACTTTTTTTTCTGTCAAAGGAATACGTTTGTCGAATTGTAATTTGATAAGATGAGTATTTAATCTTTCGAATTTTTTGTGCTGAACATATATAAAAGATATTCCGTGATTTTCTTCATGAACGTTTTGCAGAAGGGCATTTTTTTTTAAATTGAATATAGGAGTAGTATATTTTTTCAAGACTGCATAGAAGCATAACGCTAAAGTCAAGTCGTGAAGAATTTCTTCGGCGAGCAAAGTCTTTAGTCCAGCGGCTTAGGTATGAAACATGTGATTTGTAAGCGCTCTTGTCACTGAGATGAAAGAGTGCAAAGACTGAAACATCTGAAGCCTACTTCCTTGAAAGTGAAATTTACAGTCGTAATGTACGCAATTTATCACTCACAGTCCTACGTTTACCAAGCGCAGTTATTTGAGGGTACTTAGGCTCTCTCTCCGCTCCAGCTCTCATCCTCTTCTTCTGGAAAAGTCTCTTGCAAGTTGGCCCCATTGATGCTCTCCTGGTGCCTGTTAGACGGAAATGTTGAAGAATGTATTAGAACTTTTTTTTTCATTTGAAATTGACTGCTTGAGACTCAATATGAAATCCCGTTAGATGTCATTTGCATTAAGCCCACTTAGTGGAACTGTATAAACTTCTCTCCATACACTTTACTTGACATTCTCGATATTAATTGTGTTTCCCTCAGAGTTAGATCTCAATTTTTGAGAATGAGACGTGTGATTAGCAGACTGAACTTATTACCAAGGTGCCCCCTTCTCCCCTCGCCCAAATTGTAAAATATATTCCATAAACTGTTTGAAAGCACGCCGCAAACGCCACTTGAACGGAATTTTGATTTTTTTAGCCAATTTGGCGGAAAATCCTACTGTTTCTCACTAAGATAACGTACTACGTTTCGCGCGCTGCTGTAGTAACTGCAGCAGAGTTTCGCGTCATTTCTACTTTATTCTTTCGATTTCTGGCGCATTTTCTCCTGTGCTTATATAAAGGAAGGCTTGCTCCTTTCAGAAATGGTTGTTTTTCAAGGATATTATTGTTCAGACAAATATTTTGAAAAGTTCCCGAGCATTTGATCATCGGCGTTTGCTAAAAGGGTGTTCATTTTCTCTTGTTGCTTCGTGCATTATGTTTACCGTGATTAATTGTTCTTTCGCAGCTTTTGTTTTCTCGTGGTAACTCTTGTTCGCTCTGCATTTTTGTGCTTTTAGCTTTTGTTGGAGTTTGTATAATTCTTCCTTAATACTCCACTCCGATGATTACCTTTATGGTGAGCAGGAGTGTTACGTTGCATCCCCGAGGTAACCGAACCATTTCGAGTTTCCCAATTACTTCGTATTTGGCTCAGCATTGTCTTTACAACTCCTCCTCCAGCTACGTGATGGAACAGCAATTATTACGGCCGGTGAAGTCTTTCTTTTCGCACATTTCCAAAAATTCCGAAGGAGGGTCATACATTCCCGAGTCAACCACTTTCACTCGTCGCCTCCGACACTTCCCAATACTTCATCACTTCCTCCAAGTACGTACTTAACAATTTCTACTCAAATGAATACTACATCATTCATCATAGCGTTGCCAAAAAGCTAAGCCTAAATTATTGTTATTACTGCTATTCTTTTTATTTCGTTCTTCACCTTGTGCCCCGCCCCCCGCATACACACACACCTTCTTCCCCCCTCTCTTTTTTTTTCTGTAATCACTCCCTTCTTTTATGGTGTTTTTTCCATTTCTGTTTTCATCTCAATAAGTCACCATTCTTCTCCCTAATTATTCCTTTTTCACCGCATCTTGATGTGCAAATAGCAACATATTCATTTCTATTTTTTTCTGTATTTCACGTTCGTTACGCTCAGGTAGAGAGCCTTATCCTAGCAACAGCTACTGCTCTTTTCCTATTCCACTCATTTCTCTGATTTTTTAAATATTTTTTGTTTTAAAATTATTGAAAATTTTATTGTATTTTCTCGTAAGCAAGATACTTTACTGTTTGTGTATCAGATGAAGATCCTTAAGAAGGACCGAAGACTGAATTATCATCTTACCTGTCGTCGATTTTAAAAACATCATGGTGGAATGAAAATTATTCTCATTATCAATTACAGGTCTTTGTGCCAATAAATCCCAATAACTATCCTACGCCTCCCTTTCAAAATTCATGCGAATGAACACGCTATAGGTTTTATCCATCGCCATTGTAGCGTAGCGTTCAGAACGTATTCCATTGGAGTGAGAACCCTGACTCCGAGCGAAAAGCGTAGGTTGAAATCTCACCACAAGCAAGATCTACGTTTTACAATGATGAACAAGGGTGAGGCTACTTTGACCGACCTGGACTTCTTTCGAACAGCTATCACCTGCTGTACTTACTTTGGTCCAACGGGGAAAAGTGCTGATGAGAGACTGCATCGATCTCATTCATAAACGACCCAGGTGTAACAAAAGGAAGAGAAAATGTACAACAGAAAAAGGTGACAGAATACGAAATTGTTGGAAAAATAAAAACAAGAATCTTTGAGGGAGACAAATGAGGTTACTTAATTAGGCGGCAGTATGGCGCATTATGACTCTCCATGTCCCTGCGGGTGAAAGAGGGCTTGTCGCTCTTCCACTCACCTGTGCCATCTACCAAAATATTCTGGTCTTCGGAAATCGAGATCCACGACGATCAGTGGACACATTTCTGGAAACTCACCATTCTCTGAGACGTTACGTTCATCGTTCGGCACAAACTCTATCCTGTGGGAGAGGATGTAACGAGCCTGGACAAGTGCTGGAGAAATCCAAGTGTGTCGATGCTTTCGGCGTACGCCTTAGAAACTTGGATAAGCCCTCGTTTAGAAAAGGAGAGTTCTCAGTTCGACGTCCGCTTTTCTACCCCCACTGGATGTCTGGCGATCTCGACATTGGTGCATCTTTGAAATAACACAAAGCTGTGCTAAAAAGTGTTCTGTGTAGAACAGACTATTCATAGTATAAAGCAGCAGACAGTAATATGTTACGGATTTCTATGGTGTTTCGAATTGCACAAGTATGTTGCATTTTAGCAGATATTTCTAAATATATCCTAACTATATGCGAAAGAAGTAAACCTGAAGGGCGTTTTTAGCACAAGGTTAATTGACGAATATTGTTTACAGTTGTATCGTCGAGTTCCAGCACGATTTGGTCACGACCGCAGCCGGGATGTATGCGAAGCTGGAAGAAACTGCTGTAAATACAAATACAAATACAAATATCAAAGTCGGCAACAGACAAAAGCCCACCACGGCCTACCGCGTCAGAAAAAATTAGGGAACAGAATTCCCTCGTCAAACACAAGGAAAAACGGAACCAATATCTCACACACACACACAGATTACATATAAAAGAAACTAATGCACCATATTACCAAAAAAAAAACTGCGGAGACCCTCTCCGTTGTCAATAACATTACACAAATTAGGGAACAGAGCTCCCTCGTCATAAAAAATGCACCATAAGTAAATTAATTAAAACACATAAATCAATTAAAAATAGAAACTAAGCATGATGAAAAAACGTACAGAATACAAATAATAATAACAATTAGGAAAGGAAACTGAAAACCTCAAACGACCATCCAAGGGCAAAACACCCAAGACAGAATACATCGGCATAACCAAGACTCAAACCATGAAGATTTAAACCCAAAGCTAATCACAGCAAACAGGGGAGAACGAAACTTATCATTGGACACAACTACTGACTTGCTCATCTATTTTTCTCTTAAAGCTCTCAATCGTCTTTGCCTGAATCACTTCCTTCGATAGACTATTCCAATTGCTTACCACTCTATTAGATAAGAACTCGTGCCTTAGTTGTAACCTAGTCTTTTCTCTACTCAACTTCATTCCATTTCCCCTTGTGTACCCACTGCAGCTTTTTCTAAAGAAGTCATTACCAACTACATCAAATGTAGGCAGTGTCCGACACTCGATACTTTAATTAACGATTCATTGATACATAGTTGTTTCCTATACAATGTGCAAAACGCGGGGATTTCATAAATCATTCTTTGTGACACCAGTGGTATCTTCAGACCGCACAAGGCATGTACTGCGCTAGATCAGGTCCCCATTCTTAACATCGGCACGTGTCTTCAACTAAAGTAACTCAAACGCACAAACATTCGAATCTGTAGATGCAAAAAAATCATAGAGTCACTTATAGGTTGTCACAAATCGCCCTTTGTCGATTCAAACCTCGGATGTGTAACTTTCAAAACTATCATTTTCGTAACTAAGCTACGCCGACGGATGCAATTTATTATCTATGTCTACTGTGATTGGTACCGGACGTCCTCCCTCACGAATTTGAGAGGTCAGAGTCTACCTGAACTCTAGTGGTGAACCCCACTAGCCAAGGAGCCCTGTTAGAACGCCAATGTAACAAGTTTCCCTCTTGACACGAGGGTTCTAACTTCCTGAACGGCTGTTTTCCCAATTAAACTTCCCCTGCGGCTGAGTGGCAGCTTATTATCTAAGCGTACTGCGGGGAGAACCTCACAATGTTTGATAACCTACCTCACCGGTGTGTGAACAGAATATTAACATTCGTTTAAAATGTCATAAGCAATAAATCTGCTGATTCGCACATAAGATGGAAACACTCTTTTTCAGTAAAAAATGTTAAATTGCTTCCATGAAGCTGGTGATTTAATACTGCCAGTAACTGTTCCCAGCTATTTCCTTCAGCAATCGACAAATCGTACTGTATGCAATCTATGCCGCATTGAAGTTGCTTCACACCGGCGTCACATGCAATGAAAAAAAGTGTCTGAAGGGGGATAGTGCGGCTCGATCCGGAACCACTTGGTTTCCTAAGCTCGTGCTTAGTCATTCGGCCAAAGGCGTCCGCTTAGCATCGCCGAATAATTTGGAATTCTTAAACGATATTCTAAGTTGTCACACCGGCTGTCGGCACTACCACACTACTTAGTTATTTTTGGCGTTCCAACTCATACATAAGTAAAACGTCTGGACCATGAAAACAATGAAAGAAATTTTCTTCCTATTTGATCGCAACGGCTGAAAATATCAAGCTTATTCTTCTCGCATATTGTAAAAAGAAAATATTTCGACATTATTTAGGCTGTCAGTAAAATCATGTGAAGCTGAAATACTTTCTCTCTTCTTCAAGCAAATCTGCTTTTCCTGACTTCTATGTACAGAAAGCCCCCGTTGGAGACACTTCCTCCTATTGTTATTCTGTCTGCTGATCCGGTTAGGATTCGGTACGTGGTCAAAGCTTTCCTATTTCTTGAGTTACTTGCGGACTTCTCCTGAGTTTTATCTAATACTGGATTACTGGAAGTGGAACGGAAAAGTGAGTGTCGCCCTTTGCTCGTTTTCCCAGAAATCTTATGGGAGGAACGAAAGACTCTTCTGTTGAAAGATAAGAAAAACGAATCGGAGAAGAAAGTGCACTCGAAATGTAACTTTTGCCGAGATTTCTTTTATATATAGAATGAAATCTCTTTCTTTAGATTGTTTTCTAGTACTTCGTTTAAAAACTTTTAATTCAGTTCAAATAACACCGCCGCCACACGTAATTTACTTGTATAGTTAGTTTCATTCATTCAGCTATCATTTAATATGTAACGTTTTCATAAATATTTCGAATTCATTCAATTAACAATTAAAGAATTCCATGCAAAATTATTTCGTTTGTTATACAGTTGTATTAAATATTTCGGAAGAAAAAATATTCAATGACAACTTGTGCGGTCCCCACACCCGTACAGCTAATACACTACTTACCAACAAGTGATTAGACACCTCTGCAAACGACGGTAGGTGCGATCCGGACACACGTCACGCCCGTCGCTGTTACATAACCTGTCGAAAACAACAGCGCCATCAATCGCACGCAAGATGCCACGTAGTTCTGAGTTCTCTGATTTTGAGATACGTGTAATCGTCGGGTATATCATAGAAATAGTAGATCCATACGTGACATTTCCAACGAGCTGAAGTACCTAAACTCGCAGTGTCCTACGTGATTCGCAAGTGGAAGGTGAGTGGTGTTTGTCGGAATGTGCCCCTGCCCGGCAGATCCATAAAACTGGAAGTTAGAGACCGACGGGTGCTGACCAGAAAAATTCGGAAGAACCGCATGCAGTCTATCCGCGAACAGTTTCAGCGGGCATCCGGAAGTGTTGTTTCGATGAATAAGAAAGCCCATTTGCTGGGTTTCATTGGCCTGCTTCCGCCCATAAGCTTTTCATCACCCAATCCAACAGCACTGCGCGGCTAACGTGGTGTAAAGAACGTCGACAGTGGACCTTTGGACAGTGGAAGCAGATTCTCTGGAGCGAAGAATCAAGGTTTACCCACTAGCGTTTGGATGGAAGGATCTTGGTTTGGCGTCAGTCTGGAGAACGCCTTCTGCCGGAATGTATTGTGCCCACAGTGAAGTTCGGCGGAGGTGGAGTTATATTGTGGGGTTTTTTTTTCCTGGTATGGTCTGGGATCTTCGGTCGGAATTCCAGGTATGTTCAACGGAGAGGCCTACAACACCATTTTGGATGATAATGTGCTTCTTACGTTGTGCAAGTTTCACTGGGTGAACCCCTGTTACTTCATAGACGACAACACCATCTGTCATGTTGCTATATCCACCACAGCTTGGTATGGTGACAATGTGGTTAATCGATTGATCTGTTTCCCAGAGCTCGGACCTTAACTCTGTCGAGAACCTGTCGGACGATTTGGAGCGTCGAGTTAAGGGGTATCCCCGACGTCCGAAATCCGTGAAGAAATTCATTTCTTTTCTCTAAGCCCAGTGGAAGAAAAAATACCGCTAGTCACCGTACTTATGGAGCAATCGTACCATTCACAGCTTGTGGTGGCTGTATCAACTACTGAAGGTGAATAAATTTCGTTTTCCCTTTCTATCACATGTGTCCAATTACTTGTTGAGAGATAGTGTAAGCTGCGCCTTTAGCCGTTGGCACAGAGCAACAGGGAGAGCGCTCGTTCCGGAACTGGGCGATCCATGGCTCGAATCCCTATGTTGATAGAACGACTTGTTACATTTTTCATAATAATCTCAAAAAAAAACATTATATATATATAGATATACAGAGATAGATACAGATATCCCGTGCGTACGCGTATGAGGTAAACATACTTGTTGAAACCAGACAAAAGCTGTGCTTTTTAGTTCAGTACTGCTATGTTAATTTCTCTTCTTCGTCCGTTACATTATACAAGGAGACATGGGCCTGTTGTTATTACTGTCATACCTTAAGAGAAGTTCATTCGCAAAGTTTAAACGTAGATGTTTGTCACCTGCTTGTAACATAAGCATTTGATGAAACTGATAGGGAAACGTGGAGATCTCTCCACATGTTCCATCCTCATGAAAAATTTTTAACACCGTAGTTCTTGGAATATCGTAAATTCAAGGGACTCCAGGGTCACTTCCAGGGCTGTCTTCACTAATTGTTTGATGCACTTTGATAATTATATGCACAAGAGCGGATGGTTGTCGAAACCCACGTCTATCACAACTGCAACCTGTTTCTTCAAAATGTTGCGCAAGTCATACACATCTTTAAGGGAACGCGAGTCTCGTCGTAGATTATGCTTTCAACGGGAAACATATCCTGCGTCTGTGCCATTTTGATTAATCATATAATAATGCTTGATCAGTTTGCCAAGATCCTTGATGGAAACTCTCATGTCGTTATCCTGCATCTGAACAGAACTTGCTGACCCAACTTTAAGCCATCACTGCTATTCCGAACTCTCTACGATAACGTACTAAAATCCGTGCATCGTTGCTTGCACCGTGGGGTTCTGTAATTGCTGCCTCTGATTCACGCACGATGCGTGCATTATCCCGGCTTTTGACACAATGCAAAAGAGTGTGGCAGGAAAATCCATGTTGCCTTTCTTTCCTATGTTGTCGGTCTCAGCCGTGTTCTTTGATAGTGCTCCTGCGCACTTGTTCTTACTGTCCCAATCACAGAGCGATCCGAAGCCTCGAAATTATTTACCTGTAACTGCAACCGTGAGAGCTTCTGTACTCTTCTGCAAATGCTTTTAAAGAGACAGTATGGACATCAATGTTCCATTGCAAGCGGTGTTAAAGACACTGAAGTCGCAAGGCATCTCAGTTTACAGATTTAGCGTTTAACAAGGTTCGTCAAAGGAGGAAAAATATCATCGGACAGAATAATCACCGTTTTAACCACGACAATTTCAAATTTCATTACACTTTGGTACGTTCAACATCGTCCTAGGGAATTTTTTGAATTCCCACGAGCGTGCAAAAGCTGGCCACGTTGTAAAGAATGACTTTACTGTTTGTCGACGCCGGGAATCGAACCCGGAACGTTCACCTCCAGAGGAGCCGCTTTAACCGGTTAAGCTACGCCAACAGAGGATTTCTCTGCTTATTTTGAACTCTTTCGTGGGTGGGCATTACAACGTCCACCGCTACTTCTGAGTATCTATGTGTTACCAATAGTATGAAAAAATCATAATGTGAACACATGTGCCTGTGAAAGTCAAGAAATGTGTAAATTCCAATAATCTCCGCGTTGCGACGTTCAAGGATTGTCAGAACATCGTGGAATCCGTCGTCTCAGTGCAAAAAAAAACATATTCCACTGGAAGCATCAAGAAGTGAATATAAAGCATCGAACAAACTTGCATCTAATGCAAGAATCACCGCGCGAAACAATCACCCAGTTTCAACTGCAGCATCTACAAGTAACCCACAGCCAAATTCAATGGAATCATACAATCAAATGTGCACACGGTTTTCTTTATTCCTAAGTTAGCTTCAACTAATAATGGAACAGAAGCAGCAGACTGCATTAATCATCGATTTGCTGTTGGAAAATAAAGAGCCGAAAAGATTAATTCGAAAATTAGTTACTACAGAGAAAGATTTATCTTAATCAATAGAATTGTTGGAAAACTCTACTGATGATAATGTCTTACTGAAATATTCATCTCTTATGACCGGAGCCTTGGAATACAAACAATGGACTTAAAAGCGTTCCCTTCTATTGACTGTTGCTCAACAGGTATCCCTTCTCATATGGTGTTACTTTTCTTCAGTTTACAAGAGTCTGCTCTACAGCTCCCACAAACTCAGCATGAGAATGAGCAGACTGTGCAACAAAAGTAGAACTCTGAGCACTAACAGTGCCAGAAAATAAAACATCTGCGCTTTTCATGCTCTTAACACGGCATGAACGTTTTACGCTCATTTCCAATTAAATTCCGTGAAATTCAAAATAAAGTAATACAAAAAAGCAAGTATCATATTTCCAGCTTAAATATAAACTTAACCATAGCAACTAGCTATGAAAATGAAACAGAAAGTAATACGAAACAACTTATCCATTAAGGTCTAACACAAGTTACAAATGAAATACAAATTACTTTCGTTCTTAAAGTGCAATACTCTTGGTGCATAAATTAAAGTGAAAATCTTCGATATACAATTCAGAAACAAATTTCACAATATCGCAAAGTTAATAAACATTTTTTATGCACTCTTTCAAGGTGTATAATTTTACTCAAAAATATGTAAGTCAATTTAGTTTCAACTCTGGTTAATACGTTTCTTTTAAAACGTTCGTTTTTAATCTCTTTCACTAAGGTCTTTTCGGCTTATTAATATAAGTTTACTTATCTGACCTCAGTTGAACAATATCTATATCATGTTTGAACCTTCTACTAGGGTTTTGCAGATACTTTATCTAATCATAAAACTTTAAAGTCTATGACCGTTCGGTACACTTATTTTTGGGCACTATATGAGTGCTTAATACTTCACTTCTCATTAATTGATCTTTGGTCTCGGTTCTGACAATTAATTACCACATCATCATCTGCTGCTTCTCCTAAGGGAAGGAGAGCGAGTGAGCATTGCCATAGTTATGGAACGTCTGCTATTATATTGTAATGCCCACCCACAAAAGCATTCAAAAATAAGCTCAGAAATCCTCTGTCGGCGTAGCTTAGCTGGTTAAAGCGGCTCTCCGGAGTAGAACGTTCCGGGTTCGTTTCCCGGCGTCGACAACCAGTAAAAGCCATTCTTTACAAATGGCGCCCGAACTTAGGGACTCACACTAGTGGCCAAGGACC
>JJRW01S0005762.1:22872-36485 GCA_001188405.1 Loxosceles reclusa | reverse complement strand
CACCAAACTATCTCGGTAAGCATCAACCGTTATAAGTCTTTACAGGGTAACCATGGACCCACTCCAAACATGTAAAAGCACCCACCAGGCAATATCGTTATGGACTCGAAATTTCACGACAGACGCAGCAGTCTTTCAGGGTACACTTGTAAATGTCAACCTTGCCCGCACAATGGGAATCGAATTCAACGTCTCTCCACTTTGCCACTGAGCCATGTCAGCGATTATAGAAGGAGTTCATTATCTATATGTCGTGTGTACGAAGGGGGACACAGCCCGCTCTTCAGTAAAACATATTACAGACAGTTCTTCTACAATGTCTGGTCAAAGTTATACAACTCGGTATCTTTTAAAAACATCAGTGTTTTGGATTGGTTTTGATCTCTCTGGGATGTTAACGGATTTCTGAATAAGCAGAAAATGCAAGTGATCTAGTGGGTATCGCACTATATTTCGTTTGGTTACAGTGACAAACATGGCCATAAGAGCAGCTTTTACCGTCCTCCAGAAGTGAACAATTAGTTATAAGCACACTTGGATTTGACAAAGTTAGATTAAAAAGAGTATATCACAGCAGTACTGCCTAATTTTGTTTTGGTTTTGAGTTAAATTCTAACTATTGGCAAGTTGGAAAAAATGCCCAATATTGTGCATAATACTTGGGATGTTATATTAAACGATCATTGAAAAAACATAAATGCGCCTTAAGTAATTCTTCGGATCTAGGTTTTTCTGTTCCATCAGTGGCGCAGTTAAACGGACACCCTTGATCCCCAAAAGGAAGGATTCGTTTAGCACGCAGAGACTGTGGCGGTATTTCAGGAGGAGCAGGCCAGTGTTCTCTTTGCGATAATAATCTGGTACTGTTGCGTTGTCGCAACAACAGTGGGACTCCCAGATGCGACTTTCCGGAATGCGGGTCAACACAGAAACTTGGCGTTTTTGGCGAGGAACTTTATTCGCTGATTTGGTGATAATTCAATTTTTGTGGCAACAATACATTAAAGCAAGATGTTTCAATTTTTAAACAGTTGTCTAGCTATTGTATAACACGTGAGTTTTGCAGAAAATTATTCCTAATTAAGGCCAAAATGTTAATAACTGACTAAAACGCAAACAGCAAAAAGGCATGTTCTAATATTTCACACAGGAAAAAACAATAATATCAACAAAATTATCAATCTTGCGCCTTAAGTAAGAATTGCGCCAATTATATCCCAATTAAATTAAATTTTTATAAAGCTATATCCATGAAAGAGCAAACATGAAATTCATTGCATGCTATAATACACTCACTGCCAAAAGTTAAGCATGCAGACGAAAATGTTAATTTCCATAAGCAATCTGAATCGAAGCGGCTCCGATTCGCTACAGAGATAGATGGAAGCCTGCAAATATATTATGTAACAACCATCACGATTTCGTGTCGAGAAATATGCAAAAAAGGCTGTCGTATAAGAAGCCAGCATTGTGAAGGGTTACAGTAATTGAAAGTAAGCGCTGAAAAATGTTTTTAGAACTTTCGTACGGTTTCTCTTCAAGATAAACGTGTTTCTATGCTTCCAAGAAGATGAATGGCAGATTCTGAGCTCTGGTGTGCTGTCGAACGCATTGAAACAGGACAATCAATCACAGATGTTGCTTTTTTCTTTGGCGTTCATCATTCCGTCATTTCACAATTATGGAAAGAATTCCAAACAAGCCAAAGAGTTGTTCAAAGACCTGTGGTCGGTCGTCCAAGGGTTACGACCCCGGCGGAAGATCGATATATTGCTATTGTAGACAAGCGGAATCGAAGAGCGACCTCCACACGTGTGACATCTATGGTTGCAGTGACCATTGGTAAGGCGATATCTGCCACAACTGTGCGAGAATGCTACACATGAATGGACTGTGAATTAGAAGGAAATAATAAACAATTATTAACAAAATGCAATTACTAGATTTCGAAATTTAACAACATGAGAAAAAATCACCAAATTTGTACACCAAATAAAACAAAAACACTATTCACATAGACTGACAGTTACAACAATACAAAGCTCTAATATTGACCAAATGCTGAAATGACACGGTGAGTTTGTAGCTTACAATCTCAGGATTTTACACCGAACGAATAACATTGCAATTTAACACATAATTTTCATTAAACACAGCCGGCTAAAATCACGCTTTACACACACAAATCAACAAGGGAAGAGACCTTTTTTGGCGCCGATAATTCATATTTACTACGCAGCCTTTTCTCAAACCCTTACCGCAAGTTCCGACACAACCAGTCCAGTCTCACCCACTAAGTGGACAAAATAAGACAAATTACTCACCGCTTTCGCTGACAATACCAGAAACAGCTCAAAATGTACAAGCAGTCGACTGACAAGCCGCTAATGATTTTAACTACCAAAACCCGACACCACGCAAACTTTCGACTTCACTTGTCGAACACCTCAATCAGAGTAGCTACCGTTAAACCAGTCGTCGACCGTAATCCGGAGCAATCACTCGCAGACATTTCACTCAGAACAGAACGGAGAGAAACTACGCAGTTAGCTGTCAGCTCCGCTTTATAAACGGCCGAGGAAGGTTCCAGAACCCCAACATCACTTGCTGTTTCTAGTGTTTTCCACCCGCCTTTTCCTCTCCGTCTTTGACGCTGATGACGCAATTCTCAAGGCCACAGCACTAGAACAAAACAGCCGACGACTCTCCCTCACTCCAACAGATGGCGTTAACAGCAGTTGTTTCTGTATTATTATATGTGGCAAGCGCAAAGATAAAAAAAAGGGAATTTCAAATAAATTATTCCAGCGTAATTAGATAAGAAATTTGCAAGTTGCGTACAACTTCGTTGCGTACGTTTCGTTGCGTACAACTTCATTATCTTAAGCTGAATCTCTGTTCTTGTATGTTTCTGGCAGTGCAAACATCCCAATATTTTTTGTTTCATCCATCACTATTTACTTACGCAGTCATCTTAAAAATGCACACTAGCTCGCAATGCGTAATTTGCCGCTGTTTCCATTGTACACGTAGAGTTACGTAAAGGTCGGGGAAGGTCAGTTGGCAATTCTATACAAGACTGCGTTTTAACTCTAGACACGCCAAGAGTTCTGTATCGACCCGCATTCCGGAAAGTCGCCTTCCGAACGCGTAGATCCAATTGGCGGGGTTCTGCTAACAAACCTGGACGAAGTTCAGTGTACGGACGAAAAGTGCAATGGTAATATATAAAAATCGCTTGCGTGCAGTTAACAAGTTCTTAACAAGTAGACCATGTTTCTCATAATAATACTTTGATTCTGATGATTTGTGAAGTTATGCTTGTGTGTGTATATGCCATGCTGGCATATATATTTCTTTTTTCTCTCTCTTTCTCTCTTTCAGGAAGGAAATGTAGTTTGCAAAAAAGAAGTGTGTAAAGAATGTACTCATCCCGTTCAGAATTTTACTTTATGCTGCCCTTCGTGTGACAAATGCTTTTACAGTAATACTGAATATAATAACCAAGAAAAATTCATTCCAGCAGGACAACCATGCGAAGATTGTTTATGCAAAGTATGATCTAGTTTTCTTTTCAAATTATGGATTTTGCTATAAGTGATATTTGTGTTTTTAACTCGGAAATACGAGGAGTCTTGCAAGATCAAACGAATAAATCAAGTATAACCATTTCTCTCTGTCAGCATTCTAGAAAAACTGCAGGACTTTTAGCTATTATCTTCTGCAGCTAAGAGCCTATGTTTCGCAGCTTTAAATTTTGTTTGTTTGAAAAGTTTCCAGGGAGAAATTATAATGAAAAATAAAAGCTTTGTCTAGCAATTCTAAAAACATCACTATTGAAGTCATGCCCCTAATTTGAGTTGTAAATCATCTATAATTTATCTATATCGTTAAATGTACATAGTGTGGGGTTCCCCCTATAATAAATACAGATAATGAGCTGTCTAGATACGCGTCGGCTTAGCTTCATTGGGAAAGCGGTCTTTCCGGAGTTGAACAATCCAGATTCGAGTCTTGACGTCGGCAAAGGGCGTTTTTTACCAATGACGCCCGAACAGGGACCCCGCCGTTAGGTCCGCCACTCGAGTTCAGGCCGGTACACTGACCTCTCACTCCACATGGGGAAGGATGTGAGGTCCCCCCCACAATAGATATGGATAATAAATGATCCAGATACTCGTTGGCATAGCTTAATTGGGAAATTGTTCGCTCCGTAGCTGAACGATCAAGATTCTAGTCCTGGCGTTGAGAAAAGGGAGTTTTTTGCAAGCGCCCAAAAGTATAGATCCACATTTGTCGTCATGGACCCTGGCCGTTGGTGTCCACACTTGAGGTCAGGCGTATGTCCTGACCTCTGTTTTTCAATGTGAGGGAGGATGGGAGGTTTCCCCTCCACAATACACTTAGATAATAAGCTGCGTAGCAGCCGCCGGCGTAGCTTAATTGGGAAAGCGGTTTCTCTGGAGCTGAACAATACACGTTCGAGTCCTGACGTCGTGAAAGGGCATTTGTTACAATAGTTATAAACTTATACATCTAGGATATTTACGTAACTATTAATTTCTAATAGTAATTTATCTACATAGCCAAAAAAATTAGTTATTACTAAATTTTAATTTTACATATAAAACATTTGGCATGATAAGAATTTTTGGCTTTAATAAGATAAATATATGCGCCGTCCTTATATCTATCACCTTTGGCCATATGTCGGATAGCCGAAGGATTCCAGTGGTAAAGAACGGTTCGTTATTCGACGCGATGAAGTTGTCAGTCCAATTTTGTACGTCGTCAAATGTCCGGAAGTGTACATTAGATATGGATGTAAAACGTGTTTCTCTGTCTCCTGGCCTGCTTAGACTCCTGACATAAACCACATGGAACATTTGTGGGACGAGTTAGAGCGACGCTTACGGACCGGGGAACTACGTCCGAAATCTACAGCTAAGCTGGCGACATTCTTGCAGAAGAAAAGGACACACATACCCATAGCTGTGTATCAAAACTTTGTTGAAAGTATGCCTAGAAGGGTTGCTAGTGTAATTGCAGCACGTGGGGGACCATCCCCTATTAATGCATGTATTCTTTCCCTTATACCATCACACCTTGCTGTCCGGTCCATTAGTTTAGGGTTGTGTATAATAAGTAGTTTTAGTTTGCTACCTAATTATCTAAATTTATTAAATGTTGCTAATACTAAGGACGTAGTTTTGGCCTCGAGGACGCCGCAGCTTAGGAAACCTTCGAAGGAGCACATTTCTGTATATTCGTCCTGTGCACAGAGGCTTAAGATACATATTTACTGTAGTGGCTTAACGCCATTGATTAATGTCACTACGATTCGGTCTATTTGTATTTTGATTTTTTTTTTCAAGAAATATATCTTATTTGTATCTTTTGTAAATTTTTGCACTTTTCAGGATGGTTCGGTAACTTGCCAACAAATTAAATGTAAAGAGCTTTCTTGTCACAGTCCTATTTTGTTGGATGGTCAATGCTGCCCAGTATGTCAAGGTAGGTGTTTCTATAGGAACTTGTGCAGAATGCTTTCACGACAACTTGCATGGTGCAAAGTATCTACTGATATGTGCTTGATATGTAATTTGCTAGTATGAAATATGTAATAGTTCAGTAATAGTAGTGGTATAATGCACACCGTAATAGCCTAGTATTCCAGCAAGTTCTTCCATAAGTGAAAAAGGCTTAAGAGAACAAATGATAAAAATACACTGTATAATGTCAATGGACAGAAATATACATGTACTAAAATATTAATCCACAAAATCTATATCCTCATTCCATGCAGTGAAAACATTTCCCTAGAATTGTAAACTGGTTTCAACCTTTTTATACGTAGGTTACATCTAAATACCGTAAATGAGACAAAGATCCGTGAAAGCGAATAGAGTGGAGATGTAAAAATCACTAAAATATTTCTTTTAACATAAGAACACGGATGAAATGTCGTCGACAAAACATAACAAAACCGCCAACAAAAGGAAAATTGTTCATTTATCCATACATGAAGAAAAGTAGTATACTGAGTTGTAAGACTGCTCGCAAAGAAAAATACAAAATGTTCCATTCAAAACGATTAGAAACTAGTTAATTAAACAATTACTGTAGAAATATACAGATTTACTAGTGTAATGAAAGGGCCTGCTCACCAAAGCCGGCTACGAGAGCATGAGAGAGCGCAAGCTCTGCAGAGAAATTGGTCTTTTAGTTTCGCCTGTGTATATTTTGTCACGGTCTTTGCACGGTATTTGGTAAAACACACTTGTTGATTCCTCAGTTCGGGCCTGGTCCTTCAAATGCAGCAAAGCGTCTCGAAGCGTGGGCTGGCATTAAATCCTACTATAACAGTAGGATTTAATGCCAGCCTGCCGGAGTATCCGTGATATCGTTTCCGATATCCTTTCAACATATGGCAGGGTGACAGAGAGAGAGAGAGTTGTCTTCACTTCACCCTTTACTCTCCAAGACCAAGTGGTGCAGAAGACCAACGATTCCGAATGATGAGTCGCCTTGCGTAACCATTTTGTCGTAGAATCTTGTTGACATGTCGGGCTTGGCGCTGTATTCTGCGCCTAGCGAGGAAGTTCATTTCAGAAAGATGTAAGGATATCCGGTTCAAGGAACATCTGACTTTCAATCACGGATGCAAAACCGAGAAGCTTTTGCCTAGGTCACTTCGTGTGAAGTATCCAATAAATAGTGCTGACGGACGCCGGATTGCTGTGGCAACGGGTTTTCGATTTCTATCAGCACGTATCTCGTTGTGTCACCGGATACTTGTACAGACCAACCGATCCCCTTCACTGTTATAGGCACAGTTGGAATCCAACCTAGACGATAACATCATGGCACGTCTCCTGGAACGTGCCAGGAGCAAAGAAGAGTTACCCCAACGCCAGTTTCGGTCCAAATATGAAACCAAACTCCGTGCACTACGTGTAGAAAAAGGGTAGACGCTCTCGTGTCAGATCATCTAACAACTGGGTTATGAATCTGTCATCAGGACCTCTTGCTGCTCCCGAAAGTGATGTACTTCCCCGTGGCTTGAATTTTGCTCCAGCCCTTTCTCTATCCCGACTACCAGGATTCTGTCCTCGATAGAACCTGGACTAGATAGGATCGACAAAAACGAGGCAGAACAGATTCGAAGTCAAATAGCAGGTTTACTCACACGTGCTCGCTCACCACAGTGCAACTTACCGCCATCTGATAGAACAGCACTACGTACGCTTCGAAACGCAAAGGACATTCTTATTCTCTCTGAAGATAAAGGGCGCATACCCATAGTAATGGGTATGCAGAAATGCGGAGAGAGTGCTTCCAGTGTTGATGGTCGTGGGAAAAAAACGTTTCTTCAATTACTGTAAGTCGAGGGGAAGAGAGTCGCATTATCACAAGAGGGGCATTTTTCCATAGAAGAAAACATTCTCGTTCCGTTGGTTTCTCGTGAAAAAAAAATCAGGTTTGGAAGCGATCGCCTGTTGTATTCGTTTCCTCTCCGTGGGAACATAAAATTGCTTGTTCGTTTCACTTCACATACATATATATATGAGCCCGCCGCTGTTCGCCGCGTGCACTGTCTCTGTCTCAATTGTCTACAGAATCGGTTCCAGCATCTCGGAGGGAGGTGCGTAGACCGACGCTAGACAGAATTCCCCTAAGGGCCCTCTGATCTTAATTGTCACGATGTTTTGTGTGGCGAGGGTTTCGAGAACCACCAGATTTGGATCTGGTATGAGTACTGCACACAATGGTTTGTCACTCCGTATGTGAAACCTCCGATAGTTGTTTGGGATCCAACGAATTGCATACTCTCTCGTAGACTCGTTATAGCCTACCGCCGGTTCTTGGAGGAGGACCAGTTGGTAGTTTCCTTTGGCCACTTCTACCTGCAATTGGCTGGTTGCCGCATATGCGTGGGCAGCGTTAAGCTGAAGCACTCGAAGAGTGGGGCTACTTACCGTGTTTACGACGAGCGACGTTTAGCAAGCTCTTGAGCTTTGATAAGCTCAGGGCACCTGATATGAAAAGCACTGTGTTGGGTGGCAATCGGTTTACCTCCCTTTCTATTAACACATGTGCAGTTGATGCAGCATAGCATGTTTGCCGTGCATCGCCTTCATGGGCTTCGCCGCATTTGGAGCGTGTTCGCCCCTCCTGCTCGCACCTCTGTTGGGTGTGTCCACATCTCAGACACTTGTAGCACCGAGTTATCGAATGAAACGATTCCACTTTGTGCGACTCCCAACCGCATACAACTCGACATGTGGCTACTAATTTTCCGTGGGTCTCACGGGGGCACTGAAAAACCCAATGTCGACGCTCATCTCCTGCTCCAAATGCGAACGATGGTTTAACACCATCGTCCAAGGAACCTTTTTCGCGGTGAGATACTCTGTTACCGTGTCAATTGTTAAGTCTTTTGGTAGGTCTTTAATAATGATCCGTGATAGGCGTTCTGCGGAGTGGATTACTTTCACTTTGGACGTCATCTCAGCATGTGCCTTGATAGCCGCCTTTAGTGATGCGACTCCCTTATCCGTGGCGCACTGAATGATCACCCCCTCGTTCCTAATGGTCCGAAGAGATGTCACTCCCACCTCAACAGCTTCTGGGCTTATCGACATTAGTAGACGAACATCTTCTGTTGCCTTGCCCTCATTCGCCGTCGGGTAGAGGACCAGCTGCTTACTGTCCCTTGCCCTTGCCTTTTTCTGAGCGTTGGGTGCGCCTCCCGCTCCTTCTCCCAGTTGCTGGGCGCGCTTCACCTCTTTTTCATTGGCTCTTAAGGTCGGCGTTCGCCTTCCTTCATCGCATCACAGTGTTGTTGCCCCATTAAGGTCCCTCAGTCTGTCGTTATCCAATGCCAAGCGGACTAAGATGTCCTCTAGCTTGGATACCCGACCTTCCATTGTCACCTTTTGCGGGTTGCTTGACTTCGTGCTCACTGATGAGAGGTACCGTTCCACATCGGCTACCGCTTCTCTCATCTCCCGTACCTCCACCTACTCCGTGGTCTTGTTAGGTTTACCCTGTTCGAGAGCCTCAGGCTTAACTTCCACTTCGTCGTTTGCCGTCTCAATATTATCGCAGAGAGTCACAGTAACAATAACATGTTGCAAAGCCGTATTTGAAATAAGAGAGTCTAAAATTCATCTATGCGTCCTGATGACGACAGGAATATCATTTGGTTTTATTACACCAAACACCAACGAACTATTCCATCGGCTTCCAGAGGTTTAGCCTAATGCCCTCCTTCTGGCTCCCGCGTCCAGACGGAGGGGAGTCTCGTTTCCCAGATTTCATGTGCCCAAGGAAGGTCCTCGCGCACCTTTGTCTCTAGGGTTAACTTCCGCTCCACCTGGCCACTGACTCCAGTTCTTGGACATCAGTTTCCGCTCCTTGGTCCGACCGAATCGAGGGAAGTCTGAACTTTCCGGAGAACCCGTTGAAGCTCAACTCACTCCGAGTATCGACACACATGCGAGTGTCGATACAAGGAAATAAAAGCAGTGGAGGCATCTCATGCATGATGCCGCCGGGACGAGACAAACATAGACACAGCACTTTAAGTTGGCATTCGGGAGAATGCCGGAATTTAGGAATAGTGTTAGAGAGCGTCGCATGCGACACGCGCTCCAGACAAAACGCAGCACTAAGGCATAAATGTTTCTGTGACTTTTTGCTCCCCTTCCCGATGCATTTGCATGCACCAGCCGAAACGGTTCGCTAGGATTCATCCAGTGGTTGACAGCCACTGGGATCCGAGGCCAAAATACCAAGTCGCAAAGCGTTCGAGACTGAGAGGGAATCCGAGGCCCACTCAGCCAGCCGAAGACACATCCTTGGACATGTCCTCAGTGAGTTCGAACCGAGCAAAGGGGACGGCCACCCCCTCAGCCCGAATGCAAATCCGATATCCCCATCACTATTAAGGGCTCCAGCAGAGAAATGCACCAGGCCATATATTATCTTCGATCTCTTACCCAGTTTACCTTATACTAGGCACGACAGGCTGGCGCCCATCTACTTGGTATTCAAGAGAGGAAGACTCTGCCAGAACCCCCGACCGTGGATATACTTTTACTCGCGGGGGGTTGTGCTTCTTGCACTTGCTACGAGAGTCCAAACCACAGCATAGGAGAGTGAGACCTCGGCGCGAGCACAGAGCTCTTGCTCTCAGCAGTCGTCACCTCCTACCGTTAGTTTCGCTTAAACTTTTTTCGCGGAACCGAAGAGGTACCTGCTCGGCTGATGCCCGACTGGTCCACTTCGCCCATGCTGGAAACCGCTACATACTTTGTGTCAGATGGGGACACTGAACAGCTCAGCTTGCAAAGTGAGTACGTGTACCTAGGCGAGGATCGGGTATCCCGCTTTCGACAGTGACTCGCACCCACATCAGGGTTTGCTAAGATTTCTCAGTCGGATTGGTCTTTGGTCGAAGTTTCTCCTTCGACCTCCAGCCTAGATCACCTGTGTCATCCTGACATCAACACTTTTGGCCGCTGCACTTAAGCCGCCCTACGCGTTCGAAACTCGGAGTGGGGCATGCTCCGGGATGCTCCGAATTATCCGGGAGCTGGGATTTCGTGCAAAGAACAAGTCAGATGCAGGAGCAGAGCAGACGAGATGGACCGGTACCGGAATCAAGCCGCCGTTAAAAGACTAAGAACACAAGCTCATGCCGGAAGTTTCCCAGAGGGAGTCATGGAACTTTGGAGTTTCATGTGAAACTTCAGAGCCTGCCCTCCTAGCCCCCAGCGACTTATCCCAGCGCAATACGCGTTCGAGGCCGGCAGTAAGAGGCCATCCCCCTGCCACCCTCTCCCATCAGTCCGAGAGTTAGGACCTCACAGATGCCCTAGGCACCAGTCGAGTCAACAACACCGAAGTGTCGTGCAGCGCGTTCAAGACACGTTAAAGCGACCAACTCCTCCACGCGCCACCCCGTATTATCCAAGGACAGGGATTCTGCTCAGACACCCTAAGTCCCAGGCAGGGACCATACGGAAAGTGTGGGTCATAAAAATAAAGTCTTCTCAGGGAAACCCTGAGAAGTATAGGAACCTCCTTCAGAAGGCCCAGACCGCCTTTATACCAGTCGGCACCCGCCATGAGCCCAACCTTAGAGTGTCAACACACTTGTCTATCTCGAGATAGACGAACAACCGTCATGCGTTTAGCCGTAATAATACGTTTCCAGACTACACCATGTGGAGGATCCCTTGCGACGCGAGACTATCACACAATCTTAGGCATGGCCGGACATGGGTAGGCGCCCTTCGTAGTCCGCCGAGTAGCGAAGGTGATATCTCTCTTTCGGATGACTTCCCTCCATGCGAACTGGGTCCCTTGATGCCTCTGGCAACGCTCATCAACGGTTACACCAATGTACAACTCCTTGCAGATCATCTGTATCCATTTTTGGTGTCTGTTTTCCCAAACCACAATGTCATATTCCAGTAAGACATTGCGCCATCTCATAAATACCGGCAGACAACCGAATGGCTGGAGGAGCACGCTCTCATGGCCCAACTTACTCACCAGACATCAACCCTAGTGAGAATTTATGGAACCACTGTAAGGTTCTTTACACAAAAGACTTCTATATTAAACTTCTCAAATACCCGTCGGTGTAGCTGAATCGGTAAAGCTGTCATTCTAGAGATGACAGATCCATAGATTCTAATTACGGCGTCGACAAACAGGGCATTTTTCTTTACATTGGCGCCCTAACAAGGACTCACACCAGTAGCCAAGGATCCAACCGTTAGGTCCATCACTCGAGGTCAGGAGGTACCCGGACCTCTTTTTCTGCGTGGGGGAGGATGTAAGTTTCTCCCACAAAAGACTTCGAAATACGCTGCCCAAATACCTGTTGGGGTAACTTAACCAGTAAAGCGGTCACTCTGGAGCTGACAGATCCGTAGGTTCGAATCCCGGGTCAACAAAGGGGCAAGATTCCTTTACACCACTTGCTGAGGGATGTTGATGACCGCTAACCACCAGCTACGTCTCATCTTTCTCTACGTAGTGCACCCTTCTCATCTTGGACTACTATACTCTTCACTATATTTCAGCACATCTTTGAGTTTTGCCTCGCCATTTGGAGGATGTGATTTGGGAGAATGGTGGTGCTACCCGATACTAGGTGGGTATACGGAATCTTTTGTCCTGTTGGTCTACATAAACTGCACTGAGACACGTTAGTAATTCCTCACTGTGCAACATCTTGCGAACCCGGGCTCAAAGGCAGAGCATGTTTAATCGCAAGATCGGCAGCTGAACTGTCTGACTGACTTTTGTCAGTATCTAAATACGAAGTTTTTAAGCTTCGAACTCTGCAAGATCTTTTGCTTGCCATTACTAAACTTAACTAAATTTAAACAGAAAATACACTGATTGCAAATAAATAAGTAACTGAAGTTTGCAAAAAATCTTTAACTAGAATACCATAATCAGTCGCCTCATTCGACCTCTAGTTCCCACGTCCGTCAACAGATGGCGTCCCTCTCTCTCCTCCCTCCCTACCTCCAACCATACCTACCCAGGCTCAAAAGTGAAGAAAATTTGTGTAAGAAAACTTCACTTCTGGTTTGAAGTCAGTAAAAGTTGTAAGGTAAAATAAATCTTATTTTATTTTAGTCTGTAGGAAGTGTAGTGATCGACGAATATCTTTGTCGACTAAACTGCTGTCTTGCACTTTAAAAAAGTTATATCTGTAAAAATTATAATGAACTTTCAACTACTATATAACTTCAAAAGAACTCAAATCAAAGTTTTTAAATGCACCAATTCAATTAATTTGTTCTAGAACTTTAGGACACTACGTTTTGGCTTATTAAGAAATTACATAACTTATCTGGTCGATCGGGCTTCGACTTTAAAGTTTCCGGAGTAGAATTCGGTCCGTCACTAAAGTGCACGTGCGTGCTGTAAAATGTCAACCACTGACTTCGACTTTAAAACTTCGTCGGGTTACAATTTAAGACTTGAGTAGCTAGAGCGGTCAGACAGCACGTAGTTCTGTTTACTTCCCATTTTTTCTCTTTTATGGCGACAGTATTTAACTTCTTTTTATACTGCGCTCTGTTTTTGCCTTTTTGGATTCTTTACGTCTTTGCGTGACGTAACTAGCTAAGTTCTCTTCTTCGTGAGGAGGCACATAAAAATATTAGTGTTTATGCTAATGTTAATGGGGTGTTTGTAATGAAAATAATTTAACTGTTCACCGCTAACATAGCGATATCTCATTGCGTACACTCTCAAGGGAGGAGAAAAGCAAAGTTGGTGACGTGACGAGAGAAATGCAAATGCAGCAGTAGCCAAAGAAGCGAGGAACTGCTATAGGAGCTCTCTTTCTCTCTCTCCGTTTCCCGTCCACCGTGCCTTCGTCTATGTATTCGTCCTTCTGTATGTTCCTGCACATAAGTATTTGTGTGTGGAAAAATTAGTGAAGTGCGACATCACGTTAACGTAATTCTACTCGCAAGCTGCTTTATAATATTATATGCATCCAGAAATTTCTAAAAGAAGTTCACCCGACGTCTTGGAAGGATTACCTACCGAAGGATAAAACTCGCAATATTCAG
>JJRW01S0005745.1:103846-114042 GCA_001188405.1 Loxosceles reclusa | reverse complement strand
TAGAATTCGAATGACAAATGAAGAATACAAAGTCGTGTTTTATATTCATCATACACGTGCGCACCGACTCGCGATGTCGCGAGATAAAAGTCGAACGTATGTCATTTAGGGGACGTCACTCACTCCCCATACTCACCAAAAAAGGTGAGCCCGCGAAGAGTATTTAACCCTGGGGAAGCCAAGTCACTCCCCATACTCACCGAAAAAGTGAGTTCGCCAGGAGGATGACAGGGGCCCGTGGTGCTATCTTTTGATAGAAGTCAGCGTTATTGTCGGTTGCCTCAGTAACCTCCCCCCCCCCCTAGTGACAGCTCCAGGAAAATCGCACAGGCAGTCTGATCGTATGCCCGGAGCGTGAGGTCTTCGTTTCAGTCGCTTCTTTGGCATGTTCTAGGTGATAAAAGTGTCTGCCGATTTGCTTGGCATCTCCGCGATGGGTTGTAGTTGGTCTCTGAAATTTGTTTCAGCAGTTAGCATGAAGGCAGGTTTCAATCTGTCAATCGAAGCTGCTATTTCTTTACCGTTTCTCATGATCCTGAAAGTTTTATCTTTCCTTTCTACTACAGGGCGTAGATGAACGTGAACTGCGTCATGTCTCAAGAATACATAACTGCACCTCTGTAAATCCTGCTGGACGAAACGTCTCTGTCAAGTGTATTGTTGTAGCTACTGGAGTTAGCTCTTTAAAGGAAGACCTGGTTCTTGATAAAATCAGTGGCGTTTATGTCCGGAGGCGTAGGGGCAAAACTTTCGCCCGGCATGCGGATGGTCTGTCCATAAATCAACTCACTGGAAGTTGCTTTCAGGTCGGGCTTGTAAATTGCTCTCAAGCCTAACAACACGGTTGGGAGTACCTCTGTCCATCGTTCTGTCAGGTAGGCTTTTAGGGCACACTTGTGAGTTCTGTGCCGATTTTCAATTAATTCGTTCGTTTGAGTATGGAATGAGCTTGCATGAATATGTTTAGAGCCTAATAACATACTTAAATTTTTGAAAAGTCGTGACTCAAATTGCCTATTTTGATCAGTAATAATTTTGCTGGGAACACCAAATCTCGTGATCCAGCATTTATAAAATACATGTGCTACTGTGACTGTTTCGATATTGTTTAGTGGTTCTGTCTCGTGAACCGGTCAATCATAGTTAAACAACACGTATATCCATGAGAAGACGGAAAAGGGCCGATTAAATCTGAATGGATATGATTAAATCGTTTGTTGTCAACAGGAGTAATTTTTATATCGTTCTTTGTGTTTGATAAATTTTCGGGTGTTGGCATGGCACAAACAATTTAGTCCAAACTTTGATATCGCTCTTCATGGAGAGCCAAATAAATCGGTTTGTTATTAAACTCGTAGTTGATCGTATACCTGGATGGGCTAAATTGTGCAATTCTTCAAGAACGGATCTTCTAAATGCAATAGGGACACACGGTCTTATCTTTTTGGTTGACGTATAACAATATAGCTCTACCTCAGTGTGAGGTAATTTCATCTTCTATAAGTAAAGACTGTTGTTTGAATTTATTATTTCATGTAAATCAGTGTTCGCATGCTGTGATGTAGCCATAGCTCCGAAATCCAGAGGATTGGTCACTGAAATAGTCTCAACTCTCGAAAGGCTATCAGCGAGGATATTATCTGCACCTCTAATGTAATGAATATCCATGTTGTACTGGCCTATAACATCTAAGTGTCGAGGCGTACTTTCCTCAAGTTTTTGTTCAAAAGCATAAATTAAGGGGCAGTGATCTGTATGAATTAAAAATTTGCGTCCTTCGACGTCTTTGAAATGCCTGATTGCAACCTAAATAAAAAAAGCTCACGGTCGAAAGAAGACCACTTTTGCTGAGCGGGCGTCAACTTTGCCGAGAAAAAGGCTAAAGGTTGCATCGTCCTGCGGTAGTACTTGATTCAAGGTACCTCAAATAGCGTGTGCACTTGCATCGGTGAAAAGTGCTAAATGAGCTGAAGGATGCCGGTGAGCTAGCAATGTCGCGTTCGCTAACTTAGTTTTGCAATCCTCAAAGACTTTAATTGACTCAGGTGTCCATGTGGTTGCTAAATTATCAGATTTTTTAACTCCGTTCAGGTATTCGTATAATAAAGACAGGGAATGCGCCGCGTGTCTGATATTACTCCTATAATAATTCAACAAACCCAGAAAACGCCGAAGTTGCTCAATGTTTGTTGGTTTTTCAAATTTTAAAATAGGATCCACACGTTTCGGAAGAGGCTTAATGCCAGCGGCATTTACCAAATAACCTAAAAATGGCAATTCGCTTATGCCAAAGATGCATTTGGCTTTGTTTATGCTAATGCCGTAATCAGATAAACGCTGATAGACTTTTTCTAAGGGAATATAATGTTCTTCGGTAGTGTCGCTCGCGATGTATCGTCGAGATATGCAAATACAGAATCTAAACCTTGTAAAACTTCGCGAATGAATCTTTGGAATGTCTGCGCCGCATTAGATAACCCATACGGCACATAGAAAAGTTCGAAGAGGCAGAAAGGTGTTGTTATTGCGGTCTTCCGGGTGGACAGGAATTTGGTGATATGCCCGTGTCAAATCGAGTTTTGAAAATACTGTTTTTCCATGTAAATGTTGCGAAAATTCTTGGAGGTGAGGCAATGGGTATCTATCTAGCACAGGGATTCTATTCAGATCACGGTAATCTCCGGTAGGGCGGAAATCACCATTAGATTTGGGTACCAGGTGTAAAGGGCTTGACCAAAACTAGATTTATTAGGGCGACATATACCTGATTCCATCATAAATTCAAACTCTTTTTTAGCAATTGCTAATTGTTGTGGGTTGAGGCGTCGAGGTCGGGAAAAAACATTGTGCCCTTTAGGAACAATTCTATGAATTGTGTCGTGTTTAAGTTTTACATCCGCTGGGTTGGTTGGTTGATTTGAACTTTAATGACGCAAGATGCTGGAAAGGCCATGCTGCTCGAAGCACATTGTGAATACGAAACGCCATGTCACTCCCCGTACTCACCAAAAAGGTGAGCCCCTGAGGAAATGGTATGGTCGCAAAATATCCTTGTATGTATTTGTTTAAAATCTCACAATATTTCGATCTCACAGCTATTAAAGTAACATTACTTTCATTGCACTTAACCATGGAGCCTTTAGTAGTGAGCGGCGTAAGGGGGTCTCTGACACATTAATTTTTTAAGTCGATTAAAAGACCGTAGTGCCTTAGAAAATCGGCTCCGATGGTGGGTTTACTAACTTTTGCTATTCTAAAAGGCCATTTAAATGAACGTCGTAAGTTCAGAGATAATATTAAGGTTTTGGAACCGTAACTTTTGATCGGAGTGCCGTTTAAGGAATAAAGTATCATTGGCAAAGGGGAATTGAGGAACATATTCTGTTGGTATGTGTGTGTGTGTGTGTGTGTGTGTGTGTGTGTGTGTGTGTGTTGTGTGGTAGAACGCAAAATCGCTGCCACTATCCATAAAATAATGCTTACGAGACGTTGGGTCGTGTAGGAAAAGGCGGCTTTTGCACTCAATCGGAAATCACATTCCGCCACTTGCGATTTCCTAATTAGTTTCCCCTGGAAATTGCAAGGGGATCTACATTTGCTAGCTTTGTTTCCAAATTTAGTGCGATACCAACAAATATTGATATTTTTATGACTTAGCGATTTTCTATTTCGAGTCTGAACGGTTTGATCGTTCTCTTGTGCGAGACTTTCGTTCGATTTGTTGTGTTAGCTCGGAAATCTATTTTTCTTTTTTTAACTCAGATATCTCATTCAGTGGTTCTACCGATTTATTAGCATAACAGTCCGAGGTATTAGACACTGTTACTTTTAATATTTTATCAGCCATCATAGCGAGGTCATCGAGTTTATTAGAAGAAACTGAAAGTATGGCTTGTGCTTGAGTAGGGAGTCGTTGCAGACACAGTGTTTTTAAAAGCTCATCGCTAAGTCATGATCTGGCCAAATTGCGTGTTTTTCTCAGTGGGTGAGATGGCCTATCGTCGCCTAACGTCGTTTCGGATATTAAAGTTTTTAATCGTTTTTGTTCGGAATTTAAAAATTCAGAAATTAGGCGTTGTTTTAGAGTTTCATATTTGTTCTCAGAGGAAGGTTTAATACGATATCGCAGATATGAGCTAGAGCATCCAAATTAAGCGCTGCGATGACAGCATAATACTTTGCACTGTCTAGTAAAATATCGGCTATATCAAATTGCTATTCGATTAACGCGAAGAACATTTCTGGGGACTTTTTCAATATTCAACGTCACGTGGTTAATTTCGCAGGGGGAAGATTCCTCATTGTTAGATATACTTTAAGGAAAAACAGGCCAACCCGACAGAACAAATGAAAATGGAAGGGAAAATGAAACTGTACCAATAGTTGCTATGGTAACTCGCTAAACTACGCTTAGATGAAAATAATCCTTTTGAAAAATTCACGAATGTCCTGAGTTGGTAGCAACACGGAGACCATAGTTTAGTAATCCACTTGGCGAAGATATTCGATGCTCTTCTTTTTACGCACTCCAAAGAGGAAAACGGTTCGCTAAACCACGGCACTATCACCGTGCTGCGATGTCCATATGATAGTCCTTAATAAAATGCAGGATTACGTGGTCCATCAAATAGAAAGCTCCTTCAAATTGTTTATAAATTATTAAGCGAGGTTGCGTTAAATGCTGGAAGTTCGTTTCTGACGGTATCAACAAGGTTTTAACTATTTAAATAAAGGTACACTTAATGTATATAAACGTAACGTTCAATCGTTCATAATAACTACAATTCGAATGACAAATGAAGAATACAAAGTCGGTTTTTATATTAACCATACACGTGCGCACCGACTTGCGATGTCGCGAGATTAAAGTTGAACGTATATAATTCAGGGGACGCCACGTCACTCCCCATACTCACCAAAAAAATGAGTCCCCCAGGAGGATAACAGGGCCCTGTGGTAACATCTTTTGATAGAAATCGACGTTATTGTCTGTCGCCTCAGGCTTAATTGAGAAACGTTTTTCAACTTATCTGACAATGAAGTCTTGGCTATAATATAATCGGCAGTAATCTAAATGGCAATCGTCACAATAGGGCTCGATAGAGCTTAGATTTTGGACTTCTTCTTGTTCAATTTTGAGCACCAGCAGTGAGTTAAAGAGTTGTTTCTCAGATCATAGTTAACTCTCGGTTACAGTATTTCGCTTCTTATACTGTGCGCCACTTTGCCTGTTTTGGCTTTGATTACGTCTTTTCGTTTCGTGAGGAGCACATAATTTTGTTAATAATTAGATTTACGTTACGGGGTTAGTTTAGTTTATCATTCATTCATTTCTTTCATAGTATTCAACCGTGCATTACAACATCTTACAGTGGAATTGTCATGTGTTGCGTGCCAACAAGGACGGTATCAAACAACTTGTACATCAATTCTTCCTGGTCTGTTTTGCTTCGCAAGAGACATTTTTAAAGTCAACAAATGAGGCGAAGATACGACAACAAAGCATTCTCTGTTGAGATAATTCTTCATCTGAGACTAGAGTTGGTGTGCCGCTACTTATCCTCCACCCTTTATTCCACAGAACCACTGTCTTCTCCACAGACACTTGGTACACCTTTACAGGTTGTAGCTGTTCGCGTGGACTTCGCACATTTCACAATATATTCACCTCTCACAATCTGTTCCTTGTATTTCCCTCCTGGTAACCATGTTAATTTCACCGAACTCGACCATCTCATTGAGCAATTGCCATGCAAACAACAGCTACAAGTGGCGCTTACCGAAATGCGAACCCGTTAACTACAAGTGGCTCTCACCGAAATGCGAACCCGTTAACTACACATGGCAACCACACGACATTGTACATCACTGGAGTGACATATGGCGAAAAACCACGTTCAAACGCTGGAATGTTATATGGCACATGTACAGCAACGGGATTTAAAGAGAAGTGTATATATTGTGTTTAGTTAGCATTGCAAATTGCAGTGATAAATTTAAAATGTCGAAACGATCTTCTTCGACGAAATCACGTAAAGCTACTGAAGCTTATTTTAATGACTGTGAGAATAAACAGTCAACAACTTTAAATTGTATGTTGGATCATTGTGCTCAGGATACTGAGATAGCCGGCTTTAAAGTTAAAGAGTTAGAATCCAATACTACACATCTACCAGGTGGGTACCTCACTACTGCATCTGTATCGATCACTACTGCATTCGATCGAAACTCGATTACGGTTGCATGATCTATGGTTGAGCTCGTCAGTCTCGTTTAAAGTTCTTTGATCTGGCACAACACCAGGCGTTCCGTTTGAGCACTGCTGCTTTCTCAACCTCCCCTGTTCGGAGCTTGTACGTAGAAGCTAACGAGCCATCCCTTCTACTTCGACGTCAGCAACCCAGAGTTCAATATTACTTCAAGTTAAAATCTGACGATAGTCACCCATTATGGAGTCGACTGTTTCAACCCATTTGTACCGATTTCTTTGCAGCATGACCATATTGTATCCCAAGCTTTGAGATCCGAATGCAATCGATTCTCAGTGAGCTTGGTATTGACATCGGTGTTACAGCAAACTCTGCATTGGACTCATTTGCCACTTTATAAATAGATCCTTCCATCAATGTGTCTCAACCTGTGCAGGTACGTTGAATGTAGTGCACCTAATGCTCAGTATGCGCCGTGTTTCCCGGAGCACGGAGCCGTATTTCCCGATCATATTCCCATATACACCGATGGGTTGAAATCTGACGGATATGTTGGTTCAGCGATGGTTTGCCGTGAGGTTACACTCATTGATAGATTGCCTTCTGAAGCAGCCATCTTCACAGCTGTGCTACATTCCATATCCTTCCAAGAGTACATTATCGTTCTTCTCTGAGGAAATGCTTTATGTACTCCGAATCACTTAGTGCGTTGCAATTCATTTCTTCCCTATAGTCAACTTGTCGTCCTATTTTGTCACATACATGCCGCCAAAAGCAATTTATTATCACAAGGTTGTGATATCCATTTTTATTGGATTCCGGGACATGTTGGAATTTCTGAGAACGAGGCAGCAGTTCGAGCGGCAAATGTCTGTTTCGTCGGATAGCTGTCTGCAGATGCTCGTCCCATACACCGACTGGAAGCCTGTCATTCGAGCCCGTATTCGCGCGATTTGGCAGAATGTATGGGACACTGAAACTCATGATCAGTGAAGTCTTCGATTTTATGATTGTTCCCTTGATTCGCTAATCGTTAAATTTCTTGATGACTGTCCGTTTCGAATCTACCCTGTGTTTGGCACAGTATAACCTTTGCAGGTTCTTGTGCCATAAAAATTCCAATCAACCAATCAACCAACGTACACAAGATAGAACACATTTGGCTTCATATTATCTTTTAGCGATTATATTTATCGAGGCTTTCATTAGCGAGCATATTGCTATGACGTCATAAATAAGTAGGAAGCACTAAATGACTCGGGGATGCCAGGTAACTTCCCGTACACTCTAAAATGGTGAGCCCCTCAGGGGTAAAAGTATTTTGTGTTTATTTTTTCAATGTGAACATTTTTCGAAATTGAACCTTTCTAGAATGTGAATATTTTCTCAATATACTTTTTGTTTCTGTTATTGGTTATTTTTAGCGACATATTTTAGCTTGTATCATTTAACATTAGTCCAAATTACTACATTCGACAACTTGAGCAACGCCGGGTCAAGTTGCTAATTATTTATGTAAAATAATGGTTTACATTTATAGATACTTTGGACAGAAGTCCCGAAGAAAGTGTATATCCTACTGGACCAAGAAATATATAGCGGGAATGATAGTTTGGAAATATTTTGCTCAGTATTTAACCACATAACGGAAGAAAATATTCCGTGACAATATTAAAAAAGCATAATTTTAAAAAGCATTTTCTGTTGTAATAACGAATTGTGACAGTGTGTGTGTGTGTATTACCGATCATGTGGGTTAAGAAGAACAATGTTAATGAGACGCAATTTCGTAAATTTATTAAATACCATGGTTTAGCAGTCCCAGTGGTGCAGCTTCTACAATGTATTTAATGTTTACAACGCAATGTGAGACATTCAATCGTTTACTTAAGTGCTTGACCATTATGATCAATTCGGAACAATGACAAATCTTTTCAGAATACTGTTGATAAAACTAGTGATTTAATTTTACGCATTTAATGTTTCTTTCAGAGATGCTGTGATAATAATAAATGCTAATAATCTAACACAATCTACATGTTACACATATAATCCTTATTATAAGTATTGCATACAGGGTGATCATTAGATAAACTTGCCGCCGATATACGAGCTCCTAGCAACGTTCAACGAAATCGAATGACATTCGAGGTATGGGTATTTCAAACTATGCGCTCCATAGTGAAAAAAAAAAAAAACGAGCTCTCACGGTTACGATTACAGCGACAAAATTTCGGCACTCCTGATAATAGTGTGATAATGAAAAGCGAACGGGATTCAATTGCACATAACTTTTATGAAGTACAGGTTACTCCCCTCATGTTACTTTCCGTAAATTTAGTAAAATATTTTCACAATAAGTCGTAAAGAACAAAATCGGGTTTTTGGCTTATAGGATGAACAAATGAAAAGATTAGAATTAGAAAATCTGAAGGTTGAATTACTAATACCTGGAGGATACAGTTGTTCTTGACTTCTACAACTTCGGGACATACCTATCGAATGCTTTACATCGTGTGGCACCGGAAGTATTTAAACTTGCGAAGGCTGACTGATGCCAGTGGTGGGATTCGAATTTACGCTCCTTGCCTCTAAAGGAAAGTAACTTAACCTCCTAATTACATTGATGGTCAATAATGCTTTTGAATATCTATATAAGCGGAACGGGGAGCAGGGGGGAGACAAATTTATTTCTCGCCTACAAGATGTAGACCAGGCCGTAAGTGTAGCCTTGACTAGTGGGCGGAAGAGGTTTTGTTTCCTGGATGATCGAGAACCATTGTAAAGGTTGATTTTTGCCGGTGGCAGGATTCAATCCAACGTTCTTTGACTTTGGAGGTAGGTGCTCTGGCCGATGGCGAAGAATGAAGTTTTTCAACGTCTATGTCAGTTGTGTGTGTAGGAAGGGGGACCCCATCCACAGCTTTCTTCTTCCAATACGACTCATTCAGCAGTTTTAAATTTTCAAACGAATTTATACGAAGCTCAAAATAATTGTCCTAGTCGAAACAGCATCTTGATTAATCCGACACCCACTCCAACTTTACAATTTGTACCTCTTTTACAAAATCATTTTTACTGCACTAAGTAGTTGCTTCATATATCCCTTTAGGCATTAAAAACGTAAATATAATAGTCTGAAAGATAGTGTTTATATTCGTTTAAAGAGAAAAAGAATGAGAAATTATAAAAAATGTTTCGACTTTATTTGGTAGGGCATGCTCCAGACAAAAACTCTAAATCTCATTGTGTTCTTGTGCCTTATGCATATCTGAACTTAAATCCAAAATAACATTAACTTTTGTGCAAATCTATGCTTTCTTCAGCAACAAGAATTCCAATCTCTTTCACAAATTGTTGGTTTGAACATCAGAAAACAATACCAAATGTATCGCACATCCCGAGCAATTGCTGCTGGAATGTGATAATCAAACTCTTTGAATAGGAAGCAGCGTAAGCGAAGAAATATGGTAGTAAGATCATATGGTAGATCAGAATAGATCAGATAGATCATCAGAACAGATCAGATAGATCATCAAAATAGATCAGATAGATTATCAGAATAGATCAGATAGATCAATCATATGGTAGATCAGAAATATGGTAGTAAGAAAGTAAAATCCAGAGAGATAATTGGATATACTTACTTTTATTTGCACCGGTATCAGTTGGAGTTTGAACATAAATAATGTAATTGAATAAAATACCAGTTTCGAGTGTAAATCTTTGCATGTTTCATCTATATCATTAAATTGATTAATCAGTATCAATCTTGTATGTTTGCTTTCCCCTCTTCGCTACACACACAACCCTTTAACCGAACCTCTCCCATGAATTCCTCCTGTCAAAAGGCATGATGATCAAAATTCGATTTGCTTGTCTGAAAAAGTTTATGTTTGCAGCATCTGAATATTTTCGATATATTGCTCTATCCTATTTTAACATTTGGCCGGAACTACAGCTGATGTCCTACCAAATTTTTGTTGT
>JJRW01S0005722.1:35309-48315 GCA_001188405.1 Loxosceles reclusa | reverse complement strand
ATACTGATTGTTCAGAACCATATAGCAGAAATATGATAAAAACAAAATGTCGAAAAAATTCCTCGAAAAATATATTCTTCTTAAATAACAATCGCTTTTAGAACTCTAATTCGTATCCAATTTTGGTGTAGTCTACAGAATGAATCCTGGTCATATTGTATGACAATGGACATTAAATTGTCACACCAATCCTTTTTTTCTTTTTCTAACTCTGGACCCACTTTAAAATATATGAAACTTACGTAGGGTAACACTAGGAAATGCGTTGAAAAATGTTACTGAATACAATGCTTTCACAGTTACATGAAAAATTCATCACCTAATTTTACACCTTGTAAGAATAGAGTTCATAAAAGAACAAGGATTAACATATTTTTCATACGAATTATTCTCTCTTTTAAAGTTCAAACATTTATATATTTGCGTAAAAAAGGATTGTAACGCTTCCAACCAGAAAATTTATGACACACACTAACTTTGTTTCAACCAACGAAAGTGTGTGCATTGTTAAATTGCTGATTTGGCTTAGTTTTCAACACACCGAGAAACGGCATAACACTAATTTGCTTGAAGTCATCGTATTTTGGAAGTTATTAATTTTGATTATTCGTGGGGATTGAAACAAAATCAGGGAGATTCGTTCTTTACCTACCTGATGATTAGGTCATGTGCAAGAAGCTTCGTCAGGAACTTCGAAATGTTTTTCATATCGAACTCAACAAGTACGTTCATTCTTCTTACTTATTAAAGTGACATATTGTGATACATTTAAAAATGACAAACACCTATGCGATAGTCAGTAAGACGAGTGATACCAAGTTCCCTGGGAGAGCTTAGCGGAGTCCTAAGAAAGACCTGTGACTCGGTCAAACCCCATTTTAGTCATTGAAACTAATTTGTCACAAGCTCAACTACGAAATTGGGTATAATAATAATAATTTTCAGGAGTTTGCATACTGTGAACAAAATATGTGGCATACAGTTTTCATATTTACATGATTGTATTCAAAGCTATATTATAAAATCCTAAGGAGACCCGTCTAGCATAGGCCACCGTAATTGTACAATATTAAATATTTTGAGATTAATGAACACATCTATAGTGACACACACAATCTAGGAGAAAAGGAAAAAAAAGAATGATATAGATTAATACATAAACATACACAACCGAAAATTCACAATTGTTAATAACTTACTAACACATCTGTAGTAATTAAAGATCATAGCTTTCGTTAAATATACGTTCCTTTAAGTATTACTCATACGAACAAATACTAATTTGAGTTGGAACATAACACAACTTGTCGACCGCACCTGATTCAGCCGCTCCAGTAGTGCAATCGTATAGGTGACGGACTATACTGTGCTGAGAAGCCCGGGTTCGAGTCCCGGTTGGCATGGGTGTGTGTGTAATTTATCTTCTCACCTTTGTTCATGTTTATCTCGTGTTTAGCACAGTATGATCTTAATAGGTCTTTGAGCCATAGAAAACCAATCATCATCACCTGATTCAATTATTTTCTTAAAATATATATGGTATTCATTAAATATTATTAACGCATCTCACATAAATTATATTAGAAATAAATAATATACCAACTCAAGTACTAGAGCATCAAATTCAGTTGTTTTTCCGATATTCCCCATTGAAATCTATATCAAAGGAACGCTTAGAACCTACATTTTAACGACGAACCTTAGATTGTTATGCTTTTAAACAGGCGGTTTATGTACCACTTGTCGTACTGTCTTCGACTGTGCTACCAATTCAAGGATTTCTTATTGTTTATTTCAAGCAAAAAAGAGGAAAATTACACAAATACTCAATTTGCAGAGCAATACTGAATAGAAATTGGCTCACATATTGACTACTCGAGTTTAATTTTGTCATTTTACTTTCTAAACTTATTTCCTTTTCTCGAGCAGTTTCCTTCTGCGTGAAATGATGTAGAAAGTTTTGTGCATTGCCAACAAATCTTGAATCTGTCTTCCCGTCAGCGGAACTTCCGTTCTTGTCAAAATGTCAATTTCAAATTTTGAACTAAGTAAATCCATGGAAAATTATCAGTATGTGAGAATTAAATACACATAACTGATCCGCCAATCTTTACGTCAACGCAGCGACAGAGAATCATCACAAAAACGAGAAGCATTTAGTTTCTCAGAGATCTTCTCCATCAGATATTTTACAATAATAATAGTAATAATATGTATCAATGTAAATAAATAATAATAAAATACATGTAAATAAAGCATTAGGTATAAAATAAAAACAATTATGACATTTAAAATAAAATGATGATGGCACTTATGTTTGTCTTTTGTAGAACTTTTAATTGGGTATTATTGAGGATAGATCTTGTGGTGAATTCTTTTCCTTGTTAATAAATGTTCCGCATAGGAGCACGTAAATGATTTCGATAGTTTTACGGTTCGGAACGTAATCAGCCATGGAGGGTATTTTCTCGTAGCTGATTTCTTATTTCCTATTTGTATTTGTAATTGTAGGTTCGCAACTTGAAAGAACAGAATTGCTGTAAGAGTCGCGATGATGATGTCCAAAGTGTTCTGTAAAAATATCTACTGTGCTAAAACTACTGTGCTAAAAAAAATAGGGGATCACGCGTAGTTATAAGAAAATTCAGACCTTGTGGAAAAGAGAATAAAATACACGCATGTATTCATGAAAAGTACAATGTCATATGCTATAACAAGATTGAAAAAGCGAAGTTTTTATTGAAAATTATCATAATGACATTTTTTACACAAATGTTGAAGTATGGTTTCATATACAAACACAAAAGAAATCCACAATCTTTAGCAAGGTGTATGATAACCGCGAAATGCCAAAACATCAATTTAAAATTAAATGGATCAAATTGTCGATGACTTTCTGAGGCTATTATTTGCCACTGTTCGATAAAGCAGTCTGAAACTCTGGAAAAGTTAATGGAAGAGCCGGCCTGGCTGCAATGCATTTTCCGAAACTTTATAAGGCATGCACAATTGGGTTTAAGTCAGGTGAGCATGCTGCTCACTGCATCGACTCGAATCCTTCCTCCCCCAGTATGTCATTAACGAAAGCGGCTATGTCTGGATGCGAGTTTTCATCCATGAGAAGCAACAAATCACCTACCAATGCCGCATAGACGACTACTATAGTTGCAGAATTTCATCCTTGGGAAATTTTGAACCGTTAAGCTGACATTTCAGATAAACTACAGGTTCGTTCGCCCGCCTATACTAATGCTCGCTCATATTAGTATTGTCCATGATGGGTTATTTCGTGTGCCACGTTCATACCAGATGAAAACCCCTCGATTACCGGAATGTAAGTTCAATCTCCACTCGTTAAAAAAAAAGTAAGTCGTGGTGCCCCAGTCACCATGGTCGTAATCCCTGTTTCTGTATATGGGATATATGGTGACGTGCGGTTAAACGGACACAGACTATAGTGCATATATGGGGTCTACATGGATAATAACCACCTCCGTGAAAACGAATGTGGATATGTCGGGGAAAAATAATTGATTAGGAGATTAGACATACTAGTGGAAGTTCGATCACTGATCATAAACACGAAAACACGAAAGATTGGATGTAAAGCAAAGACGTAGGATGTAGGCCAAGATATCACAACGTTTCAAACACCACGTATGGCTTTTGTCTGCTGAGAGTACCGGCCTGCAAATATTCCAGAATGACAACAATAACGTCATTCCTTTCGCGGACAAATGTCTATTTTTATCAAGAATCTAGAGCTATAACAGAGGGATATACAAGGTCTATAATACAGGGGCCTTGGATTTCTGATGCCAATAACCTATATCGCCCTCATTTCAAACCCGCAAGATGCGTCCCAAAGGAAGACGATGAGATCCTTTCTCCATGCAAAAAAAAGACTCAATCCCCCATTGTAAGCGCAATTACGATGTACCTTCTGTACAGTATCCCGATTCTGTGGTCTACAAGATTCAGAAAACCGGAATTCCCTTCGATCATAAGTTTCTCCAACGTACTAACTCTCCAAATACATCGCCAATCTTCCTTTCTCCAGTTGTCAGATCATTGCCTGTACCTTACAGACGGTTGTGCAGTGACTTCATGATAAACGGTGAATATCAAATTGTGTCATTTGACGTTAAGTCTTTCATTTACATGCATTTCCATGCCTCCTGCTGTGTCTACCGTTCTGGATCGACTTCGTGTGGACGACGCTATGCATGACAGGACTGATTTAGAGCTGGATGAGATTTGTAAGCTACTGGAGTTTTACTTTCGTAAAATAACTTATATATTCCAAGGCACTATCTACACACACAACGCCAAGATAAAGCTACAAGTTCACCTGTCCCTAGCGTGGCAGCAAATCTCTATGTGGAGTCCTTTGCGGGACGTATGCTTGGCACATGCCATCTTAGTATTCAAACGTAGAAGCAATACGTCTATGATACCTTCTTGCACTTACTGCATAGAGAAGTGATGGAGTTCCGTTCTTAGGTAAACAGTTTAAACCTTTACATCTGGTTTAACCTGTAAGTTGAGGAAGGCGGCTGTTTACTATTCTTCACCGTATTTGAAAAAAGAGCTAAAGACGGAAGTATTTCATCCTGCGTATAATGGATGTCCACTCACATCGATTAATATCTAGACTCCCAGTCTCACTTTCCAACATTCCACAAAGCATTTGTGGCCAAAACTTTTCACCAGCGAGAAGTGAAAATTGGAGAAACCAGAAAGCCCAATATGTGTTATTAGGCCTCGGGAATAGAGGGCTTTAACTCGGGCACACTTTTTTGGGGGGAGTACAGCGGTGAAGTGGCGTCCTCGAGGTACCCTAGCCATTCAGTATTTCTGACATACCTTGTGTTTGGCACACAATAGTCTTAGAGGTCTTTGTGCCATTAAATTCGAATAAACCAATCAACGAACCCCAAACGATTCATCTCTCGCAACCGTTGATCCTTGGGACCACTCAGGTCTCGAATATTGGAGTGCGAAGTAAAAGATACAATTGTTCTGTCATATGTTCAACGTATATCGGAAACGATATCACGAATGGTATAGGAGGCGGACATCGGGGTTGGTTGGTTGGTTGATTTGAAGTTTAATGGCGCAAGGACCTGCAAAGGCCATGCTGTGCCAAGCACATGGTGAATACGGAACACTACCTGGCTCAGGTACCCCGGGGACGCCACGTCACTCCCCGTACACTCCCCGGACATCGGGGACCTTCCACAAGTCACGCTCTAGTCTTAGCGACATGCTCATGTACGTGGAGGTATCCTCGATTGACGAATCAATAGGTGTGAACGAAACGACTAATCTCTGTTTCCTTGAAGAAACATGCCCACGCGGTTCGTTAGAATGATTCCGCGGCGCACAAGCATGTATAATGACCCACGATCATGTAAAGAAAATCTTTACTTGATTGGTCGAAGCCGGGAATCGAACCCGGAACGTTCTACTCCGGAGAGCCGCCTTAACCGGTTAAGCTACGTTGACTCTTGTCTGTCAAAGCTTATTTTGAAGTCTTTTCTGGGTGGGCATTACAATCAATATAAATTTGCAATTTAATCTCAGGCCAATACGCTTACTTTACATATCAAATCATCTTAAACGATTATCTTTGTGCGTGTCGAATGGTACTTTGAAATTTGCATCAAGATTCAGCTACTTTTGGGTCGCACGGTATTATTTAAACTGCCATCTATTTTGTTAAAACTCCTCTATATTTTTTTGAGCAGTGTAGTTCCTTTTGAATATAAATCTTTATATCTGTATGTCCTATTGTCAAGGACATACTTAAAGAAGATAAACATACAATTTTCTGTAAACAGTGGTGAAAAGTTACAAAATAAAAAAAATGTTTTTTGATATTCATTTATATCTTTTATGTTTTCGTTATTACAAGTTAAACTTTAAAACACTGCACACGCTTAGTTCACTTAATACAGTATTATTCATAAAAACAGTGTGATCAATTCTGTTTTCGTTATACACTTCTACTTCGAATATTATATTGCTTGCTGATCTCTTAATGATAGATCGCCGATTGCACAAGTTTACGACGGTATTGTGTACTTCTGTATGTTGGTTCAAACTTACGCTTTTCTCATTGTTACATAATTTTAGATTCAAAGACAATTTTATGTTATCCACGCACATACTAGTATGTTAGATTTCGCATTTAGTATTAAGTTTATTTGGTTTATGTGTTGAATATCACACATTTAATGCTACAGATTATGAGCTTTATCTTTGGCTTTCTAAAGTGAACAGGCAATTTTCGCTGATACCCAAGGCCTTGTTAGACGCACGTATTTAAGTTTTCCTCAATTCAATTTTTACTGAACTCTTAGTAAGTATTTTCTAAGTGTTACTACTCTGACCTTCTTCTGACAAATTATTTTCTCAAAATACAATAATGCATATATAAATTATGTATGGGTGTACTCACATAGATATGAGTGTAACTAATTATGTTTCACTTAATTACTCTCCGGGAGGTGGGGCTTGCGTCTGATGTTAGTAGAGGAGTTAAGGAAGAGTACAACTCCCCTGTGTCCAGAACTCGGCGTTGTACACTTCCTTTTTTGTGCAACACAACACCTTTCCTATTTTCTCTTCTTTTCCACCCTTTCCTTTCCTCTCTCCCTCTATCTTTTCTTTGGTGATGGCTCCACACTTTAGCGTAGTTGCATGTTGGCCGTGTGTGGCGACCCGTGTCGCTGGAAAAGGAGATCCTGGTAGCTGAGGGCGACATACTGTCGCAATGCACTGCTTTGGACACCGTTCCAAGCTAGATGGAATCTTCAGTCGTGACCCGGACTGCTGCAATTAGCTATACGGCGTGTCACTGCAAGTGCCCAGGCGAGGATTTTACCATGTCTGTGAGGAGGATCTTCTTACAGAGCTTTCCGACCAAGGAGTTACACCAGTGCGACGTTTATGCATGCACCAAGAAGGACATAATGTTTCTACGGAGCATTGATTTTGACATTTAATAAGGCTGTATTACCGAATAATATCAAATATCTCAAATATCGTTACCTTACATGTCGCGTTCAGCCGTATGTTCCGAGTCGGCTTCGTTGCTTTATATCCCAGTGTTTCAGAGACTAGAGCAGATATCTTGCCGTGGAGTTGAGACTTGCCTTCGATGCACGTGAGTCCTGCGCACGGCAATGATTGTCCTTCATCCACCTGCCGTATTAAGCACTGGCGATATCACCCCGCTTATTCTCGGGCGTGCCCAAGAAGCAGGAAGAGAAAAATACTCAGCAGGTGAAGTCTCACGCAACATCTCGTTAATGAAGAAGCCAAAAAGTTACGATTATTACATCTACAACGACGACTTCTTCTACGGCTATTTCAGGCGCCCAGAAAGGCAAGTCGAAACCCAAAGGTTCTAAGAAACTCACATAAAGCTAGAACCAGGCGCAGTTCTTTATGGAACATCGAAATGTTTAAATTCTTTCAATGAACTCTGGAAGTTGGAGGACGAGGATTGTATGAATAATAAATTTCCTTTTCCTGATACAGTAAAGAAACCCTCGTCCAAACGAGAGACCCTGTCAACTAAAACTACCACCTCCTTCAACTTAACTGTCTACTACAATCATGCAATGGATCTGCTTTGGTTTCCTTGTCAACCTCGATGATCTGAAAGGGTTGCTTCACATTCATCCTCCCGTGCGCGTTACCCTACAGAAAACCTTTTTGCGTCCGACAGCCCAGATACACCTTCATCGCTATGCTATTTATCGTACGGACAACGACTCGGCTGAGGCGCGCCGAGGCGTTTCTCTTCTCGTCTCCCAACACGTACCGTCCTTAATTCTAACGTTCCAGGCGCCATTACAGACTGTTGCAGTGCGTACTTTTGCCGGCCATACGCTCACGATTTGCTCTGTGCATCTACCACAGGAAGACCATATGGCCTTTCTGGTTTTTGAAGATTTAGCGACACACAGCCGTTTCTCCTACTTGGAGAGTTTAACGGGCACTGTACGCATTGGGTCTCTGCGCGTCTAACGATTGCAGGGTTCGAGTTGTCGAGCGTTTGCTCACTGACCACGACCTGTACCTGTTCAATACGGTAAAACTATGTATTTTCATGCCCGATGTGGTCCTTCACTGCGTTAGATCTGCCTTTTTTCACTCCGTTAGGGAAGCCCCTGTGGTCGTGATCTGTGCTTTCAGACCCCAGTGACAACTTTCCTATTTTGTTGACGTCATCTACCACTACTGGCAGCGAGTCCAGTAACTTACCAAGGTGGAAAATTGATTGTGCACATTAGGATCTTTTTGCTTCATTATCTCTGCTGACGGAAGACATTGTTCAGACTACGTCTATCGATCAAGCATATAACGTCCACTAACAAACTCTGTCCCTATAACAAAACACTAACAAAACCCCAGACAAAAGCTAACGAGAACCCACGCCTCACCAGAAGGAAAATTGCAAAGATAGGGAATACTGGCACAACATCGATAAAAAGTTTTGAAGCAAAAGCTCAAAAAAAAAGGAAAAAAAGAAAGAAAGAAAGACTGAAAGTTAAAGAAATGAGCAAGACCAAAAAGTGTTTCCTTACTATCTTGAATTAGTGTATCAAAGTCCCTAAGCAAGAAGCACTTGGAGTGCCGTGTGAAGTTTTGACCGAAGTTACATTCTGAAGTTGAAGTTGTGTTTTGACTACGACGACTGCTGTCGAAAGATAGTAAAAAATTCTCAACATCATATAAGTTTATTTTAATTAAATTCAAGTCTCTAAAAAGGCCCAATAAAGTGAAATTGATAAAATTTAAGCGTTTGAATAAACGTAAAAGTTGAATTTGTCTTGAAATCAAACTTGACTAAAAATTAAATAGAACTTACTTGAAGTTCACGTATAAGTATGAAAGTGTTCTTGTATTGAAAATTAGTTCAATAATTAGTGATTAAGATTTTAAAAGTTTGTGTGCTGAAATTGACCATTTTGAAATTAAGTAATATTAGAATTTCTGTTGCAGTTCAAGTGTTGCACATATAAACACGAAGTTACGTGTTTCTTTTCTTGTATATTATAACGACCTAACATCTGTGAGCATGCGAATTCTAGAGCGTCGCTTGCAGCTCAGTTTGAACCTTCTGCTTCAATGGACGGATGAAAAAACGGGTTTAGCTTTTCATCGGAAAAGATCATCTGTATGCACTTCTGTCTAAGACATCCTGATCCGAGAATCTGAAGATACATTGTGATTCTGGTTGCTTGTGAAACCCATTTCCTTGGTGTCATTTTCAACAGATCGCTCAATCTTCGTCATCTGGCAGTACTGCGGCGTTGAACATCATCAAGTTACTGCCATCTACCTCTTGAGGCGCAGATGGTTCTGGCTGCTTAGCCTGTATCGGTCGCTCATCCCCTCCACGCTGGATTATGCGTGTGCTGTGCATGTTTCAGCACGTCCGTCGCGTTTGAATTTGCTTGATCCAGTGGTCCACTAGGAACTCCGTTCGTGCACTGTTGCCTTCCGGACTTTTCTCTCTGGTTCAGAGTTTTATACGTCGAGGTTCATGAACCTCCTCTCAAGCTACGTAGTCAGCAACTGAGTCTTTGATATTTTAAACGAAGTTGCAGTCTCAACAAACTCATGGCACCGACGTCTCCTCACTGCACGGCCGTCTTGCGGTATTCTACTCTCGGTATTCGGAAGCGTTCATTACCGAGTGAGCTCAGATTGGATATTCGTGACATTGCACAGATTTTTCTGGTTTGTGTTACACCGTGGAAAAGGTTTCATCCTTCAGCTTCATTCGACCTGTGCCGATTTGGTAAACGCGCATTTCATGCGTTTTATATGTTCAGTAATACCTTGTTCATCGTGCCGCATATTCCCATCATGTCCCCATCTTCATCGATGGGTCAAAATGTGACGGACATTTTAGATTTGCTATGATGTACCGTGCTATTTCACTTGCTGATCATCTTTCTGCCAGACCTTAGATTTTCACTGTAGTGCTTGATTTGAGCAGTGCAGTGCTCTTAGGCGTTGAAACACATATTTGCCGTTGCAGTCTGTTATGGATCTGTGTGTATTCCGACCGACTCACGACTCACTTTTCAGGCTCTTGTTTCTCTGCAGCATACACTCACCATGTGTTGTCTCATATCCTTCTTACTTTGGGTGATTTGCGTACTTCTGAATATGATATCAGATTTTTCTAGATTCCTGGAGAAGTCGGAAGTACTAGGAATGAGGCTGCATACCTCGCGCCGCGAAGTCACCCGTGGGTCGTCTGAGAGTGCTTGTCCCATTCACAGACTTGAACCTGGTTATTCAAGTCCGTCTGCATGATCGCTGGCCACGGTTCTCAGACACCCAACATGCGAACAAGCTGCATCTAGTGAGGCCTCTAGTTGCAGACTGGCCGAGAACTTCTTGACGTTCTCGACCAGTTTACGTGTTATAAACTCGGTTACGAATTAAACATACTCGCGTCACTTGTGCATTCCTTTTGCTTGGCGAGGAGCCAACTACCTGTTCATACTGCCATTCGTTTTTAACAATTTATCACATTTTCGTTGATTGTCCTGGTTTTATGCCTCTTAGTGTTTCCAAATATTTCAGCCGTATTATTTAGACCTTCGTATAACTTTAGCACACCATCTCTCTCGTTCGATTTTAATATTTTGAAGCGTTTCTTGTTTTCTTGTCATTTGTATTATCAACTTTAGATTTTCCGTTTTCATAGCTTTTTACGTTTAAGAGTTTTACTAGATACATCACTCGCCATTTTATCTTGTTTTATTTCCTGTACACTCGTTACATATTTGACATGTTTGTAAAACTACTTGATACAAAGTGTATTTGGCGTCGCCCCAGAAGTTGAATATCATTCACTAGTGCACTCACGAAGACAAGTGGGTGCAGCGTTCCCTTTGTTGGGGTTGTGCCATATACGGTACACGTTAGACATAATTTTTCCTTTTGTGCTTGTTCGTTTTTCATGTGTGTGTCTGTTTTTGTCTTACTCCTCTTAGTCCTGCGTTTGGCACAGAATGGCCTTTCCACGTTTTGTCTCATTAAACTTCCACTAACCAACCAACCGTGCACTTAATTATTGCACTTCGCAATGAAACATAGCAAATCACTAATAATCATAAACTTTGCTTTCCATCATCTACGTAAAATTGTTTATTATAATTTTGAACATTATAGCATAAGTGGTAATTTGTACAGATTTGAGCCGTATTAAAACTCGAATTGTTCTGAAATTGCTCTTCTCTAGCGACTGACTGTTACTCCAATGAGATTACTGTGCGCTGGCTGCTGTTTCACGCTATTTCCTCTACGCAGAGTATTCCACAAATCGTGGTACAACAGCAGAATCTCGTTTTGTAGGTTCATTATTCTCAAAGGGGAGTGTCAGTTATTATTATTACTGACCAGAGTTCTATTAATCCATTACACTCAACCACTACAGTTTTCGTCCATCGCTGCACGTTTCAGAGTGATGGTCTAAAAACCTCGTGACATATAGTGTTTAGGAATAAAATGTCTTGTGTCACAAACCTTTTGCAATTTTATGACCTTGTAACAAAGGAAATAGATAACAAAAACAGTATCATGTAATTTATCTGGTTTTTTGTAAGACGTTTGACATATCTCACGACAAATTATTGGAAAAATGATGAAAATTGGTGTGGGTGGTAAGTTACTGAGATGATTAAGCAATTGGGTAACGAATCGCAAGCAATGGGTTATAGAAAATGAGATTTACTTAGATTAGGAAAATGTTGTGAGTAGAGTCCCTCAAGGGTCTGTTCTGGGACCTCTTGTTTTCTTGGTGTATGTGAATGACTTAGAGGAAGGACCCGGATCATTTGTTAGCAAATTTGTGGATGGCACTAAAGTCATACGAATTGTAAATAATGAAGATGAAGTCCTGAAACTCCAAAACGATATAGATAAGTTAACGGGATGGGCGTAAAAGTGTCAGTGGCCTTTAATGTTGAGAAATGTAGGGTGATGCATTTCGGAAGTAAAGATAAGGAATTTAATTACAAGACAGAAGGATTGGTTGGTTGGTTGATTTGAAGTTTAATGGCACAAAGCCTGCAGAAACCATGCTGTGCCAAGCACATGGTAAATACGGAACACTACATGACTCAAGCACCCCGGGGACGTCACGTCACTCCCCGTAAACCTCCAGATTAGAAGAAAGAGAGCTTACGGCGGGGGACTGTATGAAAAATTTGGGCGTTATTGTAACTAAAGACATTAAATTTGGAAATCAGTGCACATTACAACTGAAAAAAAGCTAATAGAATGTTAAGAGATTTTGACGTGTCATAAGAGAGAAGTTCTTGTCCCATATTATAGAACGCTGTTGGTTCACATCTGGAATATGCCGTACAGTTTTGGTCACTGTACCTCGTTAAGGACATTGAACATATGGAAAGAGTCCAAAGGAGAGCTACTAAGTTTTTGACATCTTGATGTTTATGGGTTTATGGTTAAGGGGTTAAGATATTTATGGGTTTATGGTTAAGGGGTTAAGATGTTTATGGGTTTATGATGTTAAGGGTTTATGGCATCTTGATTATGTTGACATGTTAGAAGAACTCACATTCTTTAGCTTGCAGAAAAGGAAAGCTAGATATGACTTAATTCAGACTTATAAAATTTTAAATGGATTTGATGTAGTTGGTAAGGACTTCTTTAGAAAACGCTGCGGTGGGTGCACAAGAGGAAATGGGATGAAGGTGATTAGAGAAAAGATAAGGATACAACTAAGGCATGAGTTTTATCTAATAGAATGGTAAACAGTTGGAACAGTCTGGCGAAGAAAGAGATTCAGGCAATAACGGTTTAAGAGAAAAATAGATAAGCAACTCAATATTTGTGTCTAATGACAAGTTCCGTTCTCCCCTGTTTGTTCTGATTAGCTTTGGATTTAAATCTTCATTGTTTCAAATTTGGTTATGCCGTTGTATTCGGTCTTGGAGGTTTTGTC
>JJRW01S0005706.1:30112-45618 GCA_001188405.1 Loxosceles reclusa | reverse complement strand
TTATTTTACAAGGATTTGCTGTGGAAATTAATAAAATAGATTTTTTTCGGTTCCCTGCAGCACTATTTGCATCAGGACTACATCCTTGCTGTTCATCTATAAAATACGAGTGAGAAATTATCACACATAATCTATGAAAAGTACCAAAATCCAACATCTTTTTTATCGATGATGCTGTACTTATTGGCCAAATCTGGTGTCTAAGTAGTAACAAACGTCACGGCTGAAATGGGCGGGTGCCCCATTGTGCTGGTACCACATTATAATTCGCCTCGATGCAGAAACGGTTTCGTCGTCCAACAGTTGTGCTAACACTCGTTCCAAGAAGATCAAGTAGTTTGCACCTGTCAGACGATGAGGCAATAAGTACGGTCCGATGCCCCCCAATGCCGGCCCAAACATTTACCATAACACGCCAATGTGCTGCACGACTTCGTGTCGCATGAGGGTTCGACACACAGCCCACACATGAGCGATATTAGGACTGAAGATATCTTGTGTGGCTCGCCCATTGCCCTCCGCAGCCCCGTATGTCACATTCATATCCGCTAGCTCCGCGTTCGTATAATCAGTCATCCTACTGCTGTGTCAGGGTGTGAAATAAAAGAGTCTCTGGGAGAGAGAACGCGCGGAACTCCCGTCTACCGAGTCTGGAAAGCATTTCCGACCCAGCATTGCTATGCGATTCTCTCAGTCATCTAGGTGTACCCTACCCTTCTAGAAGTTTGTAAACATGGTGCTGTGACATCCTATACGTAAGGTACGTATCTTAGGTACAGCAGGAAAGCCTGTTATTTTCCTCCGTTTCTCTCTCCGGACGGGTCGAGGTGGCCGGGATAGGAGGATGGCCCCATAGGTGGAGGACGGGGTGGCTGGTGTGGTAGGTGGGTAGGAGGGGTGGGTTGGTGTCGTAAAGGGCGACCGGACGGGTCGAGGTGGCCGAGGTAGGAGGATGGCCCCATAGGTGGAGGACGGGGTGGGTTGCCATGACGCTGAAAACGCGAAAACGTTTGGACTGGACACCATCCAACATTTTTCGATTATTTGCTCTCAAGTATTTCACGAAAATTTGTCAGTTAGCGTATGTTAAATATTTCCTCTCGTTAGTAAGTCACGTGTCAAACTAGTAAATATTTAACTAACTAGTATCTTATCAGCTACACCCTGCACAGTTTCCAAAGTCCTCATGCTTTCGCCCTTCGTTTATTGTGCTTTGGAAATTTTAGCCTTTTAAATGACGAAAAAAAAAATTAAAATGGAGCGTGACATGTAAAGGATCCTTAACGTGCCCGTGTCACCCATGTAGCTTAAATCAAAATATTAAATTGTGTAAGATATAGAAGTAAAAAGAAGAAAAAAAACGTTTAATCTACATTTTTTTTAGATACTTTTTGAATAATTGAATTGAGATACTCTCACATCTAGATTCACTCGGGGAAATCCGACTACCTAATTAAAACGGACTGAGGAAATCCGACTGTCGAATGAACGGAAAAATTCCGTGCTGCCTGACACTGTCCGATAAAGAGCATGACTCTTGTAAGTCTTGAGCTTACTTGACTTGAGAGCGAAACGTGGTTCAGAGACTGGAGATAAGATCTTGGTGATATCAACCGGTACATTGTGCACAGACTACAGAGTCAGGAGCACGCATACAATTCGTCTGGGCTCTTTACTCCTCTTAAACTTCGAAGGCTTTCGCGGCCAGAGTCATCAACACACATAAAGACTTCTGGGTCAGAGTGCCGCGTCATTTGTAGATCTTGGTTCCAACGTTTCGATATGATTGCACACATCTTCTTCAGGGAACAGAAAATAAAATGACCTTCTCCTTTGGGGAACTGAAGGTGGAATGACAAGCTGGATCTTGAATAGAGTATTTATACTTATAATCCTCATAGTCTGCGGACAAGATCCCCGGATAAACCGAAGCAAAAAGAGTCTGGCCTGTTGAACAAGTTGGCATTCCCGAAACGGTGTCGAGACAAGAACATCATTCCTGACTGTGTGAAACTGAAGGAAGTCCCCAAAGGCAGGAAGGCGAGGGCCATCCACGAAAGAACCAGCCGAGCACTGCTCCGAGAGAGAATACAATATGTCCGAAAAGAACTGGACAAGACAACGAAGGCATGCGCCGACATGAGCAACGCCCCACGTGAAACCCTGTCAAAGGACATCTGGGAAAGAGTGGACAATGCCACGAACACACAAGCAAAGAAGAGTTCTGCACCGTCGAAAGAAACTCACACTCGAAAGCCTGAGAAATTTGCAAACCGTGCAGAAAAGGAACGACAAAGACCAAAACCAGAGCTGAAGAAAATTGTGGTAAACCCCCGTAATGAGCCCTGTTTTTGCTTCGGTTTATCCGGGGATCTTGTCCGCAGAAAATGGGATTCCGCAGACTATGGGGATTATAAGTATAAATACTCTGTTCAAGATCCAGCTTGTCATTCCACCTTCAGTTCCCCAAAAGAGAAGGTCATTTTATTTTCTGTTCCCTGAAGAAGATGTGTGCAATCACATCGAAACGTTGGAACCAAGATCTCCAAATGACGCGGCACTCTGACCCAGAAGTCTTTATGTGTGTTCTTTACTCCTCGCCTGATTCTACGGAGAGTGTAGATCCTGGGAGGTCACGACTGGTTTGAGGTCGCTTGCGACCAACTTGCTTGATACCTCTCAGGGGTAGCCATCAAAAGTCCTTATTGGACGAATACGGCATATATCTCGAGTCTTCGACTCGAACACTACGACTGTCGAATGAACAGTGGCTACTAAGGGCGCCTGCCCATGTCCGTCCATGCCCGAGACTGAGTGATAGTCTCGCCTCGCAAGGAGTCCTCCACGTGGTGTAAGTCTGGAAACGTATTATTACGGCTAAAGGCATGACGGTTAGTTTTTTCTACAACGTATAGACAAGTGTAAACATTTAGTGGAAACGTGAACCGGATTGGGGAGGCCGGTTCGAGGGCCTCCGAGAGGTGTCCTTTAACTTCTCAGGCTTTTGCTTGTGTGGTGCCCTAGCGGTGTTCCCACAACTGTTTATCGTTCGTTTGTTACACATTAACTTCCATTAAAAATGGATTTTAGTACCCTTGCGTTATTACTCTAATCTTATTATATAAATAAAATCAATAAACTTTCAAATACAAAATATAAAAATATCACTTTCTTAATCTTCAACGCAACATTTAATTCCAATTTTAAATATATTGTTAATACTTTAAATACTGGTTAAAAACAGTTATCAAAAACCACTCAATTTCAATATTAAAATATCAATTACATAGAACAACACATAAACACCGTATAACAGTTACCTGGAGGTCATATTAGTCATAATCCGTCGAGTAAATGACCACCGTGGATATACCATTCCTAATTCCCACATTCCTGAGAATGTCCATCATCAAAAGTTCTTTAGTCTACTACTAAGATATCAAGAACACATCTATTCATGGCTTTCTTCTCGAAATAGGCACCGGCACGTCTGGATTTCGATGACAACACAAAACTACATAAATGGCACTCCGCCAAATACCTAACGCCGTACACTCCACTAATTTCTTCTTAGTCAGTCCTCTAGATGCATAGATCAGCTTACTCCATTATCGGCTACTATTCACTTTGAGCAATAACGTATATCCTCTTCGATGATTGAATATAAATCCACGGAAACAAGTTCAAACCTCGACGTTTACGCTTTGCTCCAACAACTGTCTTCTGTTTTTTTTATATAATAATGCTGCCACTCAATCTACATACTTTCACTAATTTAGAACCCGTTGCCAACTGAACGAAATCCTATTGATTTACATACCCAAACCTGGTGTTTCCAAACTGATCATTCCTGGAGTATAATACGACACTTGAGAAGTTTTTATTTTTATGAATCGGAATTTTCCGGAGTGTCCCAAGTCTAAAACTTGGAAAATGTTTCAATTGTCCCAGCTTCTGGACGATAGGAAGCTACCTTAGTGGGGATGGCCTCCCACTAGGGCCTCTTGCGGCACCCTGGTGCTGCAGGTCAAGTGTTGATGCCTTCCTCACAATTCAGCGACCCTGTCATAGCGATCTTTGGAGTCAGTCTTCGAGCATCTTCCTCTAACACTGACCTCGTCACTGTATATATGGAAACAGGTCGAGTTGGGGACTTCTTAATATGTACTATATTAGAAAAATCCTAGGACAGGGAAGCCCTTGTTGAGAGACGGCAAGTCCCAAGAAACTTGCCGAGAAGGGTCTCGGTAAGAGCCAGCTATCACTCCGGAAAGCAGCTGGGAGTTGTCATCCCCAAGTAGACATAAAAAGTGTGGAGACGGAATTGCACAAACGAAGGGATCCTAACTAAGTGCGATGCGTGCCTAGAGGTGGTGAAATCCGGTTCGAAGAGGAAACTCGAGCATGAACCGCAGTGAGATCTACCTAGATAATGACAGATCGAGCCTCTTCGCTTGGTCTATATAATAGGTAACCTCCATAGTGTGAAAGCTCAAATTACGTAGCAATGCATGGAAGACTCCGAGGAGACTAAGTCCACCAAGCAGAGAGGTACATAAAGGAATTGACGGAGCTACCGCCGCCTCTAAAAGGTTATACCAGTATAGCTGGACCGAACACCTAGTGCGAAGTCGCACGTAAAACGTGGGTTTGCTCGGAGCACGCAGGAAGAAAAAGGCTAATGAGGTGATGGACCAGGAGTGAAGCTTGCCATTTCACTCTCCACGTGATGGTACACGAAGGAAGTCCGCAGAGTCCTCAGCGAGGATTACTGGGTCCACAGGCAAAAAATACGAAAAAAGCCCTCCCGCACAAAACCGTAAAAAAATGTGTATAATGTATAGTCTATGTTTAGTTAGATTTTATTTTTGTGACGTACTTACTAACGGCCTTTGGACACAGCTACTAACCCCCTTGGACGGAGTTCAGGATGCATGTGCTGCACTGCGAAGTGTTTCCCCCATGGTATATTTATAAATAAAGGGTAAGACCAAGGCAAGACACTAATGTAGGCCGTCAGACAATACCAAAGCTTAGACCGAGGTACCGGATCCAAGAATCTTTTGGGAATCCAAATTGTCTGAGTCGTTCTGTGCGCTGCTACGTCGAGGGCTGGGCCGGTGAAAATGGCGGAACCATCTGTAAGGAGACCAGATGGGGTCCTCACCTGGAAAAAGCTAATTCTCAAAGTACTACTCTTGGGATAAACGACCGAGAGGTCGCCTTTCGGCTCGGGAAAACCGGAGATGAGGTTCTTTCCGGGTGGGAGTGACAGATGGAACTTTGAGCCAGATGGAGAAACAACAGAAGCCGGTGAAGGCTTTAGGGGTAACAGGTTCATGTACGAACGCTACCCAACCGACAGCCTGCCGTTTCAGGGGCACCCCTTTTATACATTTTTCAATCATGGCGACAAATACGAGCGAGTAACACGAGCATGCTTTCTATCAATGTGAGCGACACGAAGACACTTTGATACGGAATGCGAAAAGGAGAGCTCCACGATGTCAAAATCGAAGAATATTATGGCATTATTAGAGAAGCTGTTAAGCAAAAAAGATAACAGAGTAACCAAAGCAGGTGGCAGCCGAAGTGCGAGAAAAGTTTGGCCAACTCCAAAATCTTATTATAGACCAAGAGTTGGAACTAAACCGATTCCACGGCTTTTATGAGGCCCGGCGCCAGAAAAGTGAAGGCAAAGAAGCAGATGATGAGAAGGCAGATGAAGGAGAGTAGCGAACGGTCAAAAACAGACGGAGGAGACCGAAAAAGCCAGCCTACGCTGACACGGCAGCGAAGGGTACAAGAAATCCACAAAAAAAAGAGTGAAAAGAAGGAAAATGTGGTTTTGCTGTATTCTTTGCAATGACGCTCTAACATATGAACTCACACTAGTGGCCAAGGACCCATCCGTTAGGTCCACCATTCGATGTCAGGTCGATACCCTGGCCTCTCTCTCAAGTGGGGGAGGATGTAATGCCCCCTCCAATTATTCGAATATAATCTTCCCAGTTACCTGTCGGCATAGCTTAACCGGTAAAACAGTCACTATAGAAATGACAGATCCGTTGGTTCGAATCCCGACGTCAACGTAGGGCAAGTATTCTTTGCAATATACAATCTGAACTGAATGAAAACAATATGTAATTCCGAACACAATTACTTATAATATACTTGCTTCAATATGCAAAGTCTAATTTCAGTGTACGTTTAGTACTTTAATTTTTAAACCTTTTCACTTATTTTAAAGAACGCAAAATTTAGATTCTTTAATTTAACTTTATTTTAACGTTTCTTTTGAAACTTAAAAATTTCAATAGTCTCAAAAGAGCCTATATAATTGACTTAAGTTTTAAAGTAAACTTTTACATATCTCTTTTAGTTGGAAGTTCAATTAAACTCGCTTCCTTTAAGCTCGAAGTAGGTTCCACATAACCAGAAAAGGTAATCGACTTTCACGAACCTCCTCTTCCCTCTTTCTAAGGAAAGACGAATTTTGTGACCTAAAGTCCTAGGTCTCGAGGCTAATTTTTCCCATAACACGGTTTTTGCGCACATTCCTGTTAGCGCACTCTCTACTACAAACACAGTCGTAAAAGGACACATCTTTTTATCTCGTTTCCGTTGTCACGTTATTTTGACGTATTTGTTTCTCGTTGTCTAACTTTTCCCTTGCTGTAGAGGCAGATAGCACATTAGTCTTATGACTGTGGGAATGTTAATTCTTTAAAAAAAAAAAGGAGGGGTTAGTAAAAGTCGATGAAACGTGTCATACCATAATAGAGAATTCTACTATTCTGTAATACCCAGCAAACTTCTGCAGTAGAGAGATCACTTTGAAGTTGAGAGAGCCGGCGTTTGATTTCCACTGTCGGTAGAGTCAACATTTAAAGTGCCTGCAAGTGAAAGGATTTATAAAATGCTTGAGAATCCTGCATACGATAGAAAGCAGAAAATTATTTCTCTGTAGTACAGGAAATTTTTAAAAGCAACCTGACCCATCAACTCAATACGACTTGACGAGGGAATTCTGTTCCCTAATCTGGACGGCGGGGGTGTTCTCCGCGGTTTTCTCGATTTCTAACGCGGTCGGCCGTGGTGGGCTTTTGCCTGTTGCCGACTTTGATATTTGTATTTGTATTTGTATAAGCACATGAAAGCACAAACTAAACCAAGATCAAATAATTGCGCTCGTCAAGTATAATTTAGATTTCTTTTTTTTCTTCTCTTTTTGTTATTGTAATAATTCAGTTAGTAAATTTACTTGAACAGAAAGGACGAACCATTACGCCCGTGTACAGTTAAACGTGAGCTTGCATACTCGAAAGGTTTGTATATATTATACATATATACGAAGTTACTGATGTCTCTAATTTTATGCAACCTTAAAGTCTCTAGAAACATAACCGCATGCAAATGCAAGTAGAGTTTGGTTAATTTTCGCTCTACGACTCGCTTGGAAAGGAAAATTCTTCCAGTTTAGTGTCATGGTCGAGAATAACCGCACCGGAGGCGATTTAGTTCGAGAATATCACCGGTGCGGTGTTCCACATATTATGAGCTTCATTTCAAAGGGACGTTGAGGAACAGACTTCCCTTCCATTTTAAGTTATCTACTCGGTGACTCCACATTCCATTGTGTTTACAATCTCTTTCCATATCTTCCTCGGTCACGTTCTCGTTTGTTCTTCCTCATCAACTTGTTTCAGTGTCTTTTTAATCGCATGTTTACTATTATACCACACATAACTCCCATACCCACCTGAATTCCGGCATTTTCCATGTCGAATACATTTATTTCTCACTCTTCGACTTTATATGTTGCAGTTATACATCTCGGTATTTTCTATTCCACTTGACTTCCTTCTTCTTACTTGTCTTCACAAATTTTACATTCCTTAATTTGGTGATAACGCTAACGTGGTGCCTATTAGTTACGCACCCCCCTTACGTGTACTACACTGGTTTCCATAAATTAAGCAACAAAGTGAAAAAACGCGATTAGTTCGCAAAACGTCGTTCAAAATGCACGAAATTGGCATATGTTACAGGGAAAAGCAGGCAGCAGCGAAGTCTGACACAGAAATGCGTGACACGTGCATCGATTTATGCAAACAAACGACGGCCCCAGAGCAGGTGTTACACTAGGAGTCGTCAAACATGGAGGAAAGATTGACATCACAAAAATCCGGGATAGGTATTGTGTGAACATGACAACGAGACATTTACCGATAGAATTACGGTATCGCGCTATAGGAAGACTCAAAGCAGACGAACGTTGCCAGATGGCTGAATGTCGATTGTTCTGTGGCAGCCGTTGTTCTGTGCTAGCAGTTCCTAACTATGCAATCAGCTTTATGAATATACAGCCCAGGTGGGCTAAGATCAACGACAGCGTCAAATGAGAGATATGTGCGGCTACGTGCTCGACAATACCGAAAAAGTACGCCTACTCACCTAAGATCCGTGCTTGTTGTAGCAACAGAACGGATGGTGTCATCCACCACCGTACGTGGCAGATTACACGAGAGGAAACGTGTATGCCAGAGGACGACATTATGTGTACCACTAATTGCCCACTACAGGAGGGAGGCGTTTCACTTGAGCGCAGACGCATGTCCACTAAGAACATGATCGGTACTCTCATATACTCTCGGTATGATGATAAGAAAAGACTTCGGAAATAAGCTGCCCAAATATCTGTCGGCGTAGCTTAACCGGTAAAGCGGTCACTCTAGAGATGACAGATCCGTTGGTTCGAATCCCGGCGCCGACAAAAGGCAATTTTTCTTTACATTTGTACAGAAAATCTTTACTTTATGTCGACGCCGAGAATCGAACCCGGAACGTTCAACTCCGGAGGAACCGCTTTTACCGGGTAAGGTACACCGACGTTGTCTGAGAAGCTTATATTTGAAGTCTCTTGTGGATGGGCATTACACATTATGTTTTGCAACATGGCACGAATTATATATGAGTTTATCTGGTCTGTTCAGCTATGTTCATTCCGTGTGATATTATAAAGATGTCCACCAAATTTCATCCAACTCGGTTGTAGATACTCACTGTTATCACGTTTTTTTCAGTTTGATGCTTAATTTACGGAAACTAGTGTGTATTCACAGAATGAAAATAGTCCTGCCCCCTCCCGCATGTATTCTTTGTTCTTGTAAACAGGTGGATCTGAATAAATGTCGCAGGTTCGATTAGAAAAAAATATTCCCGAGAGAGAGAGAGAGAGTAAAATATTCTTGTAGGATCTCAAAAGGAGTACGTACAAAATACTCTTTAACGATATCATCATGTCGATTTAGACATTTGTCCAACTACAGAACCATCTTATTTATCCCGGCTGTTCCTGCTGATACAACCATCCTATTACAGTTGTTTTCCTATCAACGTCACAAACGAACCGAGTTTCTGAGAAATGTTGCTTTAATTCACCAACGCATGCTATGTGGACCTTGTTGTTGAGCGTCCACTGTTTCTACTATGATTACTCGCCACATCATCCCTGTGTTTGGCGTTTTGTGCCCCGAGGTCTCCTTCCCTTATTGAAAGCTGAGCCTCAGAAGGCTCTCTACTGCCTGTTCCTTATCAGCCACAGAACCAGAGCCAGGAATGCACCGACATTCACGAATATACTAACGGCGACCAAGATAATTCTGATGCCATAATAGGCTCACACAACATCGAACACTGGCCAAGCCAGAAGGGTCGTAAAACCTTGGAATATGCGCATCAGGCTAAATGTCCTGATGAAGTCAACCGCGCCATGGTTGGATGAGAGAACCAGAGGGGTAGAAAAGTAAGAGTGTGGATACATTGGTGATATCTTGGGATCAGGTGAAGAGAGATACATATTGTCATGATGGATCCTTAAAAGGTTTCAGTTAACGTGGGGATAGCAATTTGCCAGAAGGCCCAGATGAACGGCATAAGAGTTACGGCTATCCCAATGCAAACAAGCGATACCATTTTGCAACATGCTATCTGCACAAAACGCATTCACCAAACCTCGATAAATTGGCGGTGAATCTGTCACGTTTTTAGACCACTAAATCCTTATTACGTCTTTCATCCTCGACCAAGAAACTTTGCTAGTTTGAATTGTATCTACGGCGGATAGCAGGTGGTTAAAACACTTCACAGACAACTGGTCTCAATTGTTGAAGTTACGTGTTTAAATTTACATACTTACGATATCACGTGTTTGTATATAACCTTTTTTTTGTCTACCTTTGTATCTTTCCACGTCCAATATATTGGCCAACACAGCTGGCATACTGAACCACTACTTTGTAAAAAAATCTCCCTTTAATCCTTATTGGTACCAGCTTACCACAGACACCTGAGTCCGCTTGCTTCTCGCCTTAACTCCGCGTGATTTTTCTTTAAGAAATTATAGTCATCCCAAATTTATCAATTTTGTTTTATCATTTATATTATACAGGACGTCCTACAAAACGCTTCACAACTAGATAGATACCTTGCAATTTTATAATTTTTTAAAGCGAGATAAGCCATGGTGGACTTTTGCCTATGGCTGACTTTTATCTTGTATTTGTGTATGTATTTTCTTGGAGTGCATAGACCGTATCAGAAGAAAAATACCTGTACGACTCGTAGTTTTCGATGGAAATGAGAAAGAATATGAATGATGTTACATCCGGCCCACCGAAAAGAGCCTCATTGGAATCACATGGAACGTCGGTATAGCAGTTTGCTTACAGAGATTATAATGCTCACGTAGATGCTCAAACGACCACTGCGAATGTCGAGGCATGCCTGTGAAGACCCTCGAATAGCTACATCATCATACAACAGTACGTTGCCTACGAAAGCGAATGCAGCATACAAACAAGCAACTAAAAGTCCCTTTCTGTAGTAAGCGTGGCGCGATACAGCAATTCCATCAGCCGGCTCCTTAAAAATAAATCTGAGAGTGTAATATCCGGCGAGCATGGCAGCTACTCACCCGGACATCATACATGTTCCTTCTCATTTTCCTCGACATTGTAAAGGAACTTTTGGGAACTTTTTGGGAACCCTTTGGGAACTTTTTATGCAATCCGAGAAAAGTTTTCCAGGTGTGCACAGTTTATGCAGTCTTTACGAGACACCCAGTATACGTACATGACTTACGTCTTTGCGTTTATAATTTTCACTGCCCTCCCTTCCACCTTCCGTCATTAAACATAAACTAGCATGTGAGATATCGATTTTGTTCTAATCTCCAATGCAACAACTTTTCTCCGCTCAATTTTTCTCTGATAGAACCACTATGCCACAAGAGGGACTAACCTATTATATGTGTCTTCTCAAGATCGCACCGGTCAGATTCGCAGGTTCTTTTACTTTCTTCTGAGTATTTTGAAAGCTGTATCATACTACGGAAGATTGGTTTCATATGTTGTTCGGCTTTTTAGACAGAAATATATATTGACCCCCTAATTCATTGCTTAATAACACTTTCGTATAGCTTATTGTAGTTTGCAGAGTATTTTCAAAGTTACGTCTCCACGCAACATTTTCATAGAATTTCTTTAGATATATATGTTCCAATAAAATCAGTAGCTTAAGAAGTGGAAAACGTAAAAGCGTTACGTAGCTTATTATACAGATCATATGCGCAAAAGACGAATGCTGGGACGCAAAATAACGCGTCTGAAACGTCAGAAGAACGTATCTCGCATACTGAATATGAAACGAATTTTGCATTCCGTTTTTGCCTTACGTACTGAGATAAAAAAAAAAGAGTTCAAAAGAAATTTCCTTTAGAAGCAGCTTCCTCCTCATTCCCTAAGTCCTCCGAAATTCAAAATTCCATGAACCACTTCACTGTGGCAAAAGTAAAAAAAACTTACTGCGCCTGCAATTTAATAAAGACTGCACCAAGAAGATACTCTGAGTAAGAAAATGAACTAACCATGTGCGGAATACCAACGGTGAAAATTCGCTTAGTTTAACGTATTCAGTTCATGTTAGATGAAGTACTCGTATGCATGTCGTCTTTTGTTTTTTCCGCTATTAGTAATACACGTCTCTCCTGGGTTAAAACCACAAAAGAATGACGAACACCCTTTGGCGTATGTTGAATTATAATGCAACCGACGCAAACGATACGCACTTGTTGCTACGCCAAGCTGGCACGTTTTTAGACCGCAAAAATCTTATTAAATCTTTCTTCCTTGAACAAGTAACTTCGCTAGTTTGAATTGTTGCATTTAAGATAGCAGACGGTTAAGACATTTCACAGACAACTGGTCTCCATTGTTGAAGTTACGTGTTTAAATTTGCATGCTTACGATATCGCGTGTTTGAAACTTTTTTCTTGATCTACCCTTGTGTCTTTTTCACGTCGAATATATCGTTTTTCGTCAACGCCGGGATTCGAACCCTGACCGTTTCGCTCCGGAAAAACCGCTTTACCATTTAAGTTACGTAGTCGTTCATCTGGGTAGCTTATTTTGAAGTCCTTTATGGGTGGACATTACAAGCATCGTCAAAATCACGTTTGTTTTAATTTATCATTTACGTTAAACAATATTGTAATTATAATGTTTTATTTGACCTCTGTGCGTGTGTGTAAAAGTACTGCTTTTTTACACAAATTTCAGAGCATCCCTATTGAGAAATATCACTCATTCTACTTCATGAAGCTGAGTTAAATAAGCAATTTTTATCTTCTGTTTTCTTTCGCATCATGAATAGATATTATGCGGCTTCATGTACCGTTACTGTAATTTAGTGTTCAGAGCACTGGCCACAGAAACACGGGATGTGGGTTCGTATACCATTGGGGGCAGAAACCAATTGAAAACGTGTTACATCAATTCTTAATTAATATATATTCGCTGAAGTGCCAAAAGTGATGGGATAGTAATATGCAAATATCCAGGTGGCGGTAGCATCGCGTAAAATTCTCATAAATGGCCAATGCGTTGTCAATTCTTTCATTTGTACAGTAGTGAGTCCTGTGAAATGTTATTTGACGTAATTATGACTGCACGACGATAATTGATCGACTTTGAACGTGGAGTGCTAGTTGGGCTAGACTGATGGGACATTCCATTTGTAACATTGTTCGGGAATTTAACATCTCTCGATTTAAGCCATTACCTCCCACTATGGACAACGCAGTGGCCAACCGGGTCTACTTGATGACCGCGACCAGCGACTTGTGAGTAGTGCAGGCGTGCTAACAGACAAGCGGCACTGCGTCAAATAACAGCAGCATGAAGTAAAAGATTTTCTTTAGAAATTGAGCCCGAACAGGGACTCACATTAGTGGCTAAGGACCCAACCGTTGGCTCCACAACTCGAGGTCAGGTCGATAACCTGGCCTCTCTTTCAAGTGGGGAGGATGTAATGTCCACCCACAAAAGACTTCAAAGTTAGCATCAAATTACAGTATCGGCGTAGCTTAACAGGTAAAAGCGGCTTCTCTGGAGGTGAACGTTCCGGGTTCGATTCCCGACGTCGACATGAAGTAAAAGACTTTCTTTACACATGTCGCTGAGCCAAAATTGTTCGTCATTGGTTTGACGAAAATACTGGGGAATTTCAGTGAATGATGTAGTCACCTAAATCGCCTACATTATAAGAATTTATGGTTAAGTTTACTGCTGTTTTACAGTTTAATTAAATTATTAATATAATGTTTGTTTAGGAATTGAGGTGTTTTTATATTTAAAGTTAATTTTGTGGTTGGAAATGCCACCGTGCTTGAGCTGCTCGAAGAAGGAGAAAAGCCTAAAAGAAATAACAAAAGAAAAAAGTCCGCCAAAGAAGTCATTAGCACCCACCACACCTCCTTTATTGAAAAGTAATTGTAATTTATTGAGTAATTGTAATTTATTGAGTAAAGTAATTTATTGAGTCGAAACGAAAACCACATCCTTGTTGGCTGAGAAACCTTGTGATGGCCTTGGATGACTACTTTCCTGTCGGAGAAGAGGAAATGACGTACAAATATCCCAACGACACCTAACGGAAAGAAATCTTGCATATGGTTTGACCAACTGTCTTTACGGATGTTCTTCATCGATTCGAAAAAAGATCTTGGAGGCAAACGATAACGGCAGAACATTGAAAAAGTCAGAATAAGCTCCCTCAGGTTGTCCTACTCTTCTGTAGCAGCTTGTCGAAGCTCGATAAGGGTCTGTGGAGTATGTGGCCGTTGATGTACATACATTTCGTTTGAGGGCACCCCAAACGTGCTGGATTTGGTTCATGTCGGATGGAAACGGGGGCCACTGCAGTTGAACAATTTCGGCAGTTTGAAAATAGGCTGACACAACCCTTGCCCAATGGCAATGGTTGTTATTGTCCTGTAGAATAAATCCTTGACCCGTTTGTGTTGCGAGTGACTGTACAAAACGCTGTAGGATGTTGTATCTGCACCTCACAACTGTCATCGTTCCATCCACAGCAACAAGCGCTGTCCCACGTCTGGTACAAGTGCTGGCCCAGAATATCACGGAGAGCTTCCCCACCCCCCACCCCCTCTGCAGATGGTCTAGAAGATACCGCAAGCTTGCATGATTGCCAGGTTCAGGTATTTATCGGTGAACCACCACATGGCTCCAGTTGTTATGGTTCCACTTTTGATGCTGTTGCTCCCATCGGTATAACACACTCCACGATTCGAGGGGTTTAATGGAAAACATTTCCATGCACGTCGTGTATGCAGTCCACTGTTGTGAAGCCGATTTCCTATGGCTTGTTGCAACCCGGCCCTTCCAGTAGTTCTGAAAAAGTCATTCCTCAGTTCCGTAGAGGTTTTTGTCTGTTTCTGCGAGCCAGTATTCGCAGATAGCGGTCTCCTGCATGTGTTGTTACACTTGGTCGTCCAGATCTATGTCTCTGTTTAACATAGTTGCATATGTTGGTAGCGGATCCATGTATTTCGGGAATTTGAAAACGTCACAATGACTCATTGGGCTACTCACCTGAACCAATGCAATTACACAGGATCGGTCGAACTCTGCAGTTCGTCAGGATATATTGTCTTAAATCGCAATATTGTACAGTTAGGCTCAGAAAAGCTCCCAGAAGCTCAAGTGGGCCTTGTGGTGGCATTCCTGAAGAACCAGGACTTGCAACTTTCGGTAATGCCGCTCTGTACCTTGTCTTTTATACTTGCTGAATGCCTTACACGTGATAAGGCAAATTTGCAGAACCGGGTGCTCATTTTTATCTGTTTCAGGGGTGTGTCCAAACGTTTTTGATGTATGTAGTATTTTTTTCTGAGGATGAAACTGTTTCTTAATTAAGTCAATATATTCCTAACGACGCAACTTTGTTCGGTAATTTTTATTTATCATTTAATTATGGATTTTCTTGTGATAAGGGCAGTTGTGTTTGGTGCTTGTAGAATGATAAATTGGTTTCCAACGAGGGTGGTTCTCATACTGAGTATATCTTTCATGTTTATAAATGTGCACATGTTGTCTGCGGAAACGATTCCTGCTATGTTTCGGATTTTCGGAGCGTGTTCAACC
>JJRW01S0005705.1:43422-55860 GCA_001188405.1 Loxosceles reclusa | reverse complement strand
CACCAGTTACGTAGAACTTTAATTTTCCACACAAGTCGTAAAGTTTGCACAATTTAAGCACTGGCACTTTTCTAGTGCGTAACACAAACAATCAAATATCGACACATTTAGAATACTTTATAGGACACAAGTGTCACCATAAAACTTCTGCAGCTTCTCCTCGTAGTCTCAAAGCCATATAGCTTTTGCGTTCTTTTGCCGTTACGACACGTCATGTTGTGACGTGGCGTACTAACTCGGTTGTTGTTTCTTTTTCTTTAGGGGAAGCGAGTTCGGATGTTGGCTTTTGACTCGGTTGTTAATGTGTTAAGAGGAAGGGAAGTGTTAGAGTGGTTACAATCAACGTGCACCCCGTCGTCCGCAATCCGGAGAATGCAACGAGGAGGTTATTACCCCTCCTGAGATAGTACGCACGAGACTCACCTTCAAGCCCAGGGTTCGGATCAGGTCCACCCAGGCTCACGGAACGCCGAAGCATAACCACAGGCAGAGCAAGTAATGATATTATTATCCGTCGTCACACCGGAGCGGTGGCAGCCGTTAGACACCCCGATCAGAGGCAGGTTGTCCTGGCCGTCCCACATCAACCAAGTACCGAACACTCGGTTAAGTTGCAGAAATGAGGCAGAGCCCCTCCTGCCCGAAAACGGATAGACATCTGAGGATACCCCGTAACCGACCTATCCGCCTGCCGTGCCCAAACCCGCAACACCAAAGACTCGAAGGCCTAGCCCAACAGCACGGAACGTTTCTGACGTTTCAGGTCAATCGAACATGCACAAAAAAAAAAATTAAAAAATGGCATTACTTTCTGGTACCCTTATAGCTATTCCTACCGTTATTGGACGTCTTGAACTTTCGCAATCCTGAACATAAGTAACAATGCACCAAAACCCGAATATAATTAGCAATTTAACCTTAATCTGTAACATATTAGTAATTCACCAAAACCTAAACATAATTAGCAATAGTAAAAGGACAAAAAAAAAGCACATGACTTTGTAAGAACACTTTCGGAATACACTATGGAACCCCGAGAACGAGGAACGTTTTAGGATATTATAAGCACTGGAATATTTACATTCGTTCGAGAGAGAGAGAAACATTTCCGTTCATTTTGAGTTTGACATCCCCAACATCTTGAAAAGATAAAGCAGCCTTAAATGTCGGGCGAATTTCCATATAAAGCTTCCGCATTCATCTTCGAACATAACTTATTTAACAAAAAGAATAGTGTTTTCTTTGCATTACTCGAAAATGATAAATATATTTTCCTAGAATTCGTTCTACCACTTTAGTTACGTTTTATAAATAAGATTGCCATTTTCTTTGTTTGCAACAAATCCAATGAGGAATTTATATTTCTCCCATGTCTTTTATTTTGTTCTTTCCTAAAGAGGGTTTAAAAATTCTTAAAATCGAGAAAACTATAAAATGTTTTCTAGTGATTCGATTTTCTGCGAAACTGGTAAAAATGTCTAGCAAAATTGAAACTTGCATTCCTCTCAATTTCGGTGTGTTTTTTTCTTTATAAACGTAAATTATTGTTAATTTATCTGAAAGAAAGAGCGAAATTCCTTCTCCAATTTGGTACCACCATTTGTGGTATTGTAAAATCCCCGTACAAAAGACTTCGAAAATAAGTTGCCCAAATACCTGTCAGCGTAGCATAACCGGAAAGCGGTCACTCCAGAGATGGCCGATCCGTTGGTTTGAATCCCGGCGTCCACAAAGGGCACAAGTATCTTTACGGTATAAGCAGGTGATTACTTAATGTTACAACGACAGCTCCGATAATAATGAAGTTTATCATTACTTTAGCACTTCATGCGCAAAGAGGGTCCCTGAATTCATAGTCCAAGCGTGAGGGGATGTCAGAACACAACCAAACAGTATTAGTCTTGTAATGTCCACCCCCAAAGTGCTTTCCAGACACTCGTCGGCGTAGCTTAAATAGTAAAACGGTATCTCCGGAGATAAACGTTCCGTGTTCCAAACCCGGCGTCGACAACTTTTCTTTACAGTCATAGAATTTGCAGTGGCAAACGCAGTCCGATGCTGGCAGAACGAACAACGATTTACTTAAATGTATGGGTCTGTGACTAATTACTTGAACCCTACTTACTGCCAGACTGTCTCGATGGGCGCACGTGCATGATTTTTCGGCAACCAGTTTTGCCGGAATTGCTTTAGGATGGTCTGGCAGCGATCATATGTGGTTCGAACACGATCGGCCGCCTGCACATTACACAATGGACATGCATGAGCATTTGAATGCCACATATGAGAGACGATGGATTGGGTGCAGTAGTCTCATCCCGTGGCCCTTGAATTCTCCCGATTTATCTTGTCTGGATTTCTTTTTCTGGGGACATTTGAAGAGCATCGTGTGGGAAACGCCGTGCAATCGGCTGAGGATATTGTAGTCCCTCTATCTGTTGGAGCCGGCATTGTGTGTGATCGTTGTTTTGGAGTCTACTCCGTCTTTGTACCATATATATGCCTTTGCAGGGTAGTCGTTTGAGTATTTGTTGTAACTAACTCCAGTCAGAAACGTCGCACTGGCAACCTGTGTCTACGTCCCTCATTTTCAAATCCTGGCTGAGTTTTCGACTGTATATTCTGTAACGAATATTATTTGATTCGGCGTGTTCTACCATTCTTTCACATTTTTGTGCCATGAATTTAGAGACACCTTGTATGATGTACTGCTTATTGGGTACAATATCTACAGGGTGTTTGAGTATAGCGTGTGCAAACTTCTAGGAGGGGTGGATTGCTCATAGGCCAATGGGAATCCCATAGCAATGTAGGGTCAGAAGCGCCAACGTCATGGGCTAGTGTGCACAGAACACGATAAATGAAAGCGCAGTACGTAAGTGAATACGTTTTGTATTACGGGCCCAGTACGAGACCTTTCCTGGGTCTTCCCCAGGGAATAACATACGCGTTGAGTACATACATAACGTCTGAAGAGGTACATAGCGTATGTTTGTATATCATTATTATGTTACTCTTATTTTTGTTCCTACATAAATTCATTGATATATAAAAGTGTTTTTTACACAGTGTAAACCTGGAAATAAATTGATTGATTCATTGATTAATAACAATACATTTGCGAAATATACACAGATCACAGAATGTGTTCGAAGTTGCGCCCACGAGCTGTATTACATGCCTGAAATCGTCGGCACATGGAATCATGAATATTCTGGAATGTTCCTGGCGTTTCTCGGATGGGCACGGCAGCCATAGAGACGAGTGCGAAAAAATCCTCCGCACTGTCCACGGGGGTGTCATGCACCAGAGCCTTCAGGTGCCCCCAGAAAAAGAAGTCTTGGCAGGATAAGTTGGGTGATCGTCGGGACAATGAATGGATCACTATGTCCAATCCACCATTTTCCAAATGTCACGTTTAAGTGTTGACTAACCTCATGGCTGAAATGGCCTGGAGCGTGGGAGGAGGCTCCATTGTGCTAAAACCACATCGCGACGCAGGAGCTGCTGGACTTGCTGTTCATCCGAAAGTTCTGACAAGATTTCCTACAGAAATGTCCGGTAACTCCGTCTATCCGGACAAACAGGCATGATGCATGGGCCTACTAAGTGGTCTAGAGGTCGTAGAAAGCCATCTACCACATAAAGCGACGTCGTCTACAGCGTCGAGCAAAACCATCTATCCGTGAAGGTGTCGCTATCGCCCTACATTTCTATGCGATTCCGCTTTGTCTTTGAGTAACCTACTCCTACCCGAAGTTTGTACACGCTGTTCTAAAATCCGGTGTGGATCTTCCAAATCCTAGATATTATCAGCAGTGGATTTCATAGTACTACTACCCTCAGCCGCTTGCCGTTTGGCGTGTGACTTCGGGTCACCGAGGTACATCCGTACCATTATAACAGGGTCGAATCTTATCATTAGTATAATTTGAATCTACGTACCTTGACTACGGAGGAAAATGCTCTGACAGCTAAGCTACACTAACAATGTACGAAACTTTAGAATATCTGAGTTATAAGAAAAGAACCCCACACATATCTAGTCTTCCGTTTCAACAAGATGCTGTATGTTGATGTTTGATACCATGAGTACAGCAGATGATATTGTAGGTCACGTAAATTGCATAAATTATGAGATCATGTTTCTTGTAACAGTTTCTTTATAACTCAAGCCACAAATACTCGATGGATTTCATGTTCAGTGAATTTAGCCATTGTCTTGTTTTCTGACGTATCCTGATTCGACTTAGCTCACAGTTATGACCACATACACGTTAGGAAGTACGATTGTAGGTACCACGTTTTTTGGCGTGTTCAGTCTAACTCTTACTGGCCAGCTCATGCTGACCGAACATAGAGTATGATTGTTTGTGGCGCCATTTGGTACCGTTCGAAATCTCGCCTTCTATGAATTGAGAACAATAGAAACAGCGACCGCTACATCCCGCAAGTTGTGAAGACAGAAGTCAAGCCCTTTCTTCTAAGAACTCCTAGCGCTATATATAGTCCAGAAGGACAATACACATCCATATATTACTCGCAATGGCTCAAACCTTCTTCGAAACACAACAGATACATCTTCCCTGGTTTTCTCGACATTCACCAGCCATATCACCTATTGAATATGTGTAGAATATCGTTACTCGATAACTGACCCGTCAACACCTTCGAGTAGACAATACCGATCACTTGTAGACACCTGTAGATACAAGCAGTTCGCAAGGCCAACATCCAAAGTGTTTTCAACTCGATGACGCGCCGTATTGAAATTACGCAGCTCTCGGAGGGTTTATTGATTTCCAGGTAATAATTACTGCATTGTTCTGAAAAACTGTGATCACTTATGTACTATCATATCCTTGCTCTCTGAATTTCGAATTAATTGTATGACGGTGTTTGCACTTTTCACATATAGTGGTGTATGTTGTTCCTTCTTTACTATTATTTACTCACTTTTTACATGCTATGAGCTCTTTCTGCTTGGCTCAGTACTTGCAATGGAAGAATGGTAAGTAATATTGAAGCGGAAATATGCGGAATCACTCCAGGTCCCTGAGCGTTGTGTTTTGACCCACACCAGGTAAATTTACATTTTTTAATACTGACAAACAAGGATATCATGCTCGATGGCAATAGCAAGTACAGAAAAGCCACATGTTTTACATTATTATTGTTTACGAAAATTAAAATAATTCGAAATTTAAGAGCAAAGAGTTTAAAAACATAAACAACAAAGGAAGTACAAATTAAAAATCCTAAATGAAGGACATGCACAGAAAATTGTGATCAGAAAAGATTCCTAATTTACCTTCATTCTAGACTATTTAAGAAATTGATGATTATATGTGCATAATGTTTGTAATAATCATGATTTGTCAGGAAGTTATGAAGTCCACTTTCAATGAAGAATATTATAGTTCACCTTACTAAAAACGAAAGGGAAAGTTCCGTAATTGGTACTAATCAAGATTCTTGCCAAAGGTGTTGCGTTTCTGATGTGTTAAGGCCCTTTGGTCTGCCCTATCTTCAAGGCCAGTGCCACGCTACCTTTCAACAGGGCAATGCACGACAGCATGTTGCCTATGCTATCCTGACCTTCTGCGACACAGAAGGTGTTTGTCTGTTACCTTGGCTAGCACTTTCTCTAGATATCTCACCAACTGAGATCTTATGGCCAGACTTGCCCAGAGACTTGATTTGAAAAGCAATTCAAAATCGATCTAACTTGTGCGCCTTTGAGTAACTAGTGGCTAAGTGGATCGCGTACAGAAAACGAAAAACACGGGGTTAGAGATTTCCGATGAAGGTGAAAATCATTTAGCATTTTCAGAGCACTCACGGCAGCGTAAAATTCTGCTTCAGTTGGTGGGCTCTGTCGCAAACATAAAATTAATTTGATTAGAAGTAGAAATTATTTTTCCGGATTCCACTGCCGGGAGCGCTCTGAAAATACTAAATAATTTCTGCCTCCACCGGGAAATTACTTAGTATTTTCGGAGCGCTCGCGGCAGCGGAATCTGGAAAAATAATTTCTACTTCTAACTATTGGGCTGTCGAAAAGCTATGGTATGATTCTAGTTAATTTGATGTCTGAGAAAATTTATTGTTTAATAGGAGCGTTTGCCATTGAAAGCAAAAGACTGAAAGTCAAAGAAAAGCGCGTATCTCTCTGTTACAATTCCATGTACGTTAATAAGCATTGACGCCTTTCAGCCGCATTGAAATACATTTCTGACCCTTTGAAGAAGTAAAGATCACCTGAGATCGAAGGGAAAACCTGGGCTGCGGAGCGGCCCTCACAGAACACTGCGTTACAACAACGTCCGTAGTAACTCTTTTGAACTCGATAGGCTTAGCGACATCTCAGAGGCCTCGCCCTTTATACATAATGCTGCTACAATGTGAACAGATTGAAATGTCAAGATCTTAACCGAGATTCGTCCGTTTTGATTTACGTTTCAATAAATCTTCCCGAATGCTTGGTTAAAGTCTCCATGGGTGGGTCTATCTCCAGAGGAAATAGTGATCATTTAGATAATTAATTTCACTTGCAACTGACAAGTACTATTTAACGTACGGTAACGTTTCACGTACATCGAGTTCAATTCGAAATCTAAAGCAGAGTAAACAATGCTGTGGATTTGTTTCAAGTTGTTCAACTTAAAGTCCCAAGCGTTAAAATACGAAGTAACCATTATAAATGCTGTATGATGTTTTGAATTTTTAAAACGGTTAACTGTGGCAATTACAGCAAAAGATGAACAAATGTAGTCAAGAATAGCCTAAACGTACAGCAAAATAAAACTATATGAACATGATACAATGAGAGACTGATGTAAATTCATTTTGTTAAACCGCATTCAATTTTTAGAATTGAATATTCAAGGAGAAATTATGAAACCTGCACAACTATGAAAAAGTAAATTTTCGGTTACCTATTCTTTTCCAATTTAGAAACGTATTGAATATCTTTGCACACATCGTATACCACCATCTACAAAAATGGGATTGGTATTTGACAAGGAATGTTGTAAAAAAAAAAGTTGTCGACGCCGGGATTCGAACCGGGAACGTTCAGCTCCTAAGGAACTGCTTTACCGGTTAAGCTACGCTGACGCTTACCTCGGAAGCTTATTTTTGAAGTATTTTGTGGGTGGACATTACATCCTCTCTCACTTGAAATAGAGAGGTCAGGGTACGACCTGACGTCAAGTGGTACACCTAACGATTGTGTCCTTGGCCACTAGTGAGAGTCCCCGTCGGATCGCTGTGAAGAAACTTCGCTTTTCTCGACTCAGGGATTCGAACCACGGAACTGTCAGTTCCGGAAACACCGCTTTTCCATTTAAGCTACGCCGACTTTTATCTAGGAAGCTTAATTTCGAAGTCTCTTGTAGGGGGGAACCTTACACACTCCCACACGTTGAGAGAGAGGTCAGGACACCGACCTGACCTCGAGTGGTGAACCTAACGGTTGGGTACTTGTGTTGGGCACTGGTGTGATTCCATATGTTCCTACTCCATTGTAAAGAAACTTCGCTTTTGTTGACGGCGGGATTTGAACCTACGGATCTGTCATCTCCGGAGAGACCACTTTCTTATTTAAGCTACGCCCCCCGACTTTTACCGGGGTTAATTTCAAGGTCTTTTGTGGGGAGAACCTTACATTGCTCGACTTCTTTTTCCGTTGGGTTTTGTGAAAAAGCGTGTTTTTGCAGCGAAGTTTTGTGGCATTGATGAACTAAAACGACGAATCAGTAAAGTCATTAGCGGCTTAACTGCCGAAACGCTTATCAGCACGTGGAGCGAAATCGAATACAGACTGAACAGAGTTGTACCTGTTACAAAAGGAGCACACGTAAAAGTTATTTAAAGTGTTGGAAATAAAACTCTGTTGTATGTACAACTACGAATGACTCAAACCACATACGTACTTTTTTCTTTTTTTTAATTCAATTCCGAAAGGCGATCAATAATTTATGCTCGTCTTGTTATATGCATTAAAATTTGATCACACTATTACAAACTCCTTGTACGTGTCATAAAGACACCTATCAACGTATTTCGTTATATGCGCGTCTATCTCTAAAATTTGCAACATCAGAAAAACGTTTCTCTTGCAGTTAAAGTTCGCAAGCTTTAGCCAATCTGACCCGGCCAATTTGGCATCAGGATCATATAACCCCCCCCCACCCCCACTTTGCAAGTTTGCATATTCTGTGTGTCTGACAGTAGGCATTCAGCATTTCTACGGCTAGAAACCTGGCACGAACGCTTTAAACACACGGTTCGGTCTCCAATAATCATACTTAAATAAGACTCTACACTATGATGGACATTACAATTGCTACGTCATGAAGGCGGAACGCGAAATTTGCATGTAAGGTGCAACATACTGAGAGCTCGAGGAACTGAGACTCGTCAGGTAATAGTAACACCATCCGCAGTCTCTATTTAACGGAAGAGTTTGAAGCGGGTTTCTCGTGGGGAAATCGCACTCACTCGTTGGTTGCTTGTGCAAAAGTCTTGTTAAGCCTCATGTGTGAAGGAGTAATGCCTACCAGCATGTCATAATTTCATAATGGCGTCGGGACTGCGTTTTATCGTTCTGCGATATTGCTGCTATCGTTGGTCGAGATGACTGTCACGAGAATGTGGAATCGATGAATCCAGGAGGGTCATACAAAGCGCCGTGTGGGATGTCAGCAGCTCCGTTCACTAACGCCCGACAGGATAGAGATATTGTTTACGCTACCTTTTGCGGGATCGTACGGCCACATCATGTACCCTGAGTCAGGAATTTGGGTTGTTTGCAGGACGACACGTATCAGCACGGAGAGTGCGACGACGTCTGCAGAAACATGGAGTGTCAGCACGGCGACAGTTGTTGCTACGACTTCCCTCGAAGTTGCTGCAGAGACAGGCTTGCCTACATTGGTGGTTTCAACGGCAAACATGGACGCAGGAGTTGCGCCACACATGTCGCCTATTCACGAATCCCGATTCTGCGTACAGCATCATGATGGTCGTGTTCGTTTGTGGAGGGACAGATGTGGAACGACCACTGCCAGCTTGCATTCGTCATGGTCATACGGACCCAGCACCTGGAGTGATGGTATTAGGTGTCACAGGGTACACATCCCGGTCACCTCTTGTTAGCCTAGCTGGTAATTTGGAGAGCCTCCTTTACATTTCGAATGGTGACCGACGGCTCGATGCGATTTCACACATCTTCTGCAGGGCAATCCTGTTCGAAGAATGTTCGAGCATTTGTTTCTTTCTTCGAACTCCATTCTTCGAGCACGATTGCACTGACCAGGGTGTGTGAAATCGCACAGAAACGTCGGCCAGAAGTTCACCATATAATACTGCGAGTGAACATAGAAATCTTATTATCAGATGACGAAAGCAGCTTAGACATTTCTATTCTGGCGGAGAAACGATTCCGAGCTTATCGTCTCCGCATTTAATTGGATCACCTGCATCGTTAGCGCCGCATGTTATAAATAAATTCGCCGTCCTCGAGCGTTAAAAGCGCCGCGTGTTTCCCACCGCTGCGCTTCCGAAGAAAAGTAGGAAATTTCCAGAAAATACGTCTTTTACTTATACAGTGAACGGTGCGCATCAAGAAACATTAAATCCCTTCCGGAAATTCGATGTAAACTGTCCACTTGTAACTCAATCCGTTTTCCATCGATCTTCACGTCGCGAAAGAAACCGAAAATCCTCCCCACACGGGAAAAGACAAGATGACGAAGAAAAAGCAAATAAATGGCAGAAAAAGAAAAGGAAAAAAAAGCGAGCGAGAGAAGAAATCAGAACTGCTCATGAGTGTATCACCTGAAGGTGGAAGTGATAGATCGCGAAAGGGGTGCACGAGAGAAAGAACCAGAGAATTCCGAAGATGGGAAGGGAGGCAAGGAAATGGAAAGGTGCAACATCTTTAAGTGTGAGCGCACCTTCGTAGTAAGTACCGAAAGAAGACGAAGAAAGGTGTAGTGGCTATGGGAGAATGTGGAAACTCTATCTCGCGAATCCTTTTTCGTCTCCTTTCTGCTCCTCTATCTGCCCCCGTCCCTCCTCCTCTTTACCTTCTCCGCTGCCATCCGTAGTAATAAAACTCCATAGCATCAATCCGTAGCGTCAAAGTTATAGAAGTCAAAAGAGTTTTAGACTTCACCATAGACAGCTATTCATATTGTTTTACGCCAGCGCATTTCCACTTTTTCTCATGAATTTGGAATTACAGACAGTCTACTGCATTTACATTTTGAGCAACTGCAGTTGTAACAAATCGTCCTGTAGAGAACGAGATTCTGTAAAGTTCTCCCCACAAAAGACTTCGAAAATAAGCTGCCTAAATACCTGTCGGCGTAGCTTAGTCAGTAAAGAGGTCAATCTAGAGATGACAGATCCCTTGGCTCGAGTCCCGGCGTCGACATAAAGCAGGTTTTCTTTACAAATGGCGCCCGAACTTATTGGCTGACACTAGCCAAGGACCCAACCGTTTTGTCCACCACTCGAAGTCAGGTCGATACCTTGACCTCTCTCTCAAGTCGGACAGGATGTAAGGTTTACCCCACAAAAGATATAGAAAATATGTCTGCCAGATGAACTTCGGCGTTGCTTAACCGGTAAAGCGGTTATTGTAGACATGGCAGATCCGTAGGTTCGACTCCCGGTGTCGACAAAGGGTCAGTTTTCTTTGCAATTCGAACCTCCATCTCAGTTTCGGAGTGACCGCTTTACCACTTGAGCTTCGCCGAAAGCTGCAGGGTTGTGATTTTTTTTTGTCTGTTGTGGGGAGGAGAACCTTACATCCTCCCCTCGAAAGTTCAGAGGTCAAGATCTGCCTGACCTCGAGTGATGGATTCTGATGGCTAAGGGTTCATGGGTTCCGGCGCCAGTGTAACAAATTATACTTTATCGACACCGGGTTTTGAACCTGGATTCCTCAGCTTCGTAACAAGCTCTAAATTGAGCTATTTCGACAGCTGGAGGGGAGCTTATTATATCTGTATGTATTGCTGTAGGAACTTCACAAAGTTTAGTTAATACATCTGGAATTTTTAAAAAATAATAATTAAGGTGTTTCAGCTCGTTTCAAAGTCGCTGAAAAGGCTTGCGTTATAATTTGGTATTGGGCCACTTTCTATGACAGACAAGTAAAGCTTTTGTGAAACGTTCTGGTGAATTGATCGATCGAAATAAAAGGAATAACTGTTAAAGTTGTACTGATAGAGGTCAGTGTCTGCCTGACCTCAAGTGGTGCACCCAAACGACCAAGGCGCCATTGTAAGAGATCGCCCTTGTAGTGGGACTACGCCAGATAAGATGCAGCCAATGGAGCGCCACTAGTCGTGAAATCCGGAAGATAACCTTTGAAAAACAAGAATGAAGAAAGATAGTGCAAAACTTCCAATTACAAAGTTGCACAGCATTACTTAATTAGTACCAAGCAGCATAGGGCGTACACGGACAAGATAAATACTCTCATGTACACCCCAAATTTTGTAGAATGTTTTTACAGTTCTTTTTAGGGTGCACATGAGACTATTTGCCTGATCCACGTACACTACAAATCCAATGGAATTACAAAGTATGATATCAGAGTTATGTTGAAGCAAGTAAAAAAAGTAGAGTGAAAAAAGAACATAAAGAGTAAGACAAAAGTTGTGCTGAATAATGTCATCAGATAAGATATTACTGAAATTCACAGAGTGGAAAGAATTAAAAATTACAACAGGTTTCTACAAATGGAAACACTACGGATGAAATTAATCGCAGAGTGGAGCTTGGATGGAGAACTTTCGGAAGAAATGGTGTAATATTTAAAGGAAATATGGTATTGTGTTTGAGAGAGAGAAAAGTCTTCAACCACTGTGTGTTTCCTGTTTTGACGTACGGCTGTGAAACATGGACATTAATAGCAAAGGCAGTTCAGAAACTGCGGACTACACAAAGAAGTATGGAAAGATGCATGTTAGTTATTACAAGGAGAGATCGGAAAAGGAATACTTGGGTGAGACAACAGACCAACATCTAAGGCGTAATCCCCTACATAAAGAAACTGAAAGGCAAGTGGGCTGGACACATCATTAGAAGGCATGGTAATAGATGGACAATACACGTTCTTCACTTTCTGTGAAGAAATGAGAAACGTCCGAGAAAACGATCACATACGAGATGGGTGGACGACATTACCAAACTTGTAGGAATAGTTTGGAAGAGAAGGGATGTGGAGAGGCTTGAAGAGGTCTTTATCTAGCATTGGGTTGATAAAGTCTGATGATGATGATGATACTCTAAATTATAAAAAAAATCGATCTGCGGCGTTGTTTTGTGTCAGCTTTTGAAACGAAAAGGCATAAACATCAGTAAAATTACATAATACTGCAAAAATGCATATACACTGAAGTGACAAAAGTCATGGGA
>JJRW01S0005675.1:117545-129392 GCA_001188405.1 Loxosceles reclusa | reverse complement strand
TACTGAACAAATAAAAATGGCGCACACAAGTGTACAAATGTAATTTTGACACTCTAAATCTTATACTGAACATGAATAACAGAAACTTAATAAACACTATACAAACATTTATATCAGAAATAAAGCCAGCTAAAATTATACACAACTCAAAATTAATATAATGGGAGGGGCTATTTGCTTTCTTTTATGCTGCCAATAATTAAATCTCCTAACTCTGTTAACCTCCACAGCAAATTTCAACAACAAAAGCTAATTTAATTCCATCTATGAACGCAAGAGAACAAAGTAGAGCAAATGATTTCACTTTGTAAGACAATAACCCCCAAACAGCTCTCTTCAGTGCAGAACAGCCAGTGTGCAATAGTGCGAAATCATCAAAATCCATGTGGACTACTACTTTCAAGAAGTTCTTTACTATTCACACTTGCCTACAAGACCCGCTGCACAAATGCTCTAAAATTGGCCTGAAGTTTGTCTGGAAAACTAGCCTGAAAACTGCTCTGAAATCTCTTACAACCTTGCTCAAAATCTCTCTGAAAACTTCTCACAGACCTCTCTCAGAAAATCTTTATCGAAAACCTCTTTCAAAATCTCTCTGAAAATCTGCCTTAAACAACTGCATTTGAACTTGCAATGTTTCATCAGCCTCTCTCTCTTTCTTTCTTCTATATATGCACTTGATCTATGAAACTTTATCCCCTCTTTCCCTTCTGACGCTGAAACCAGACAGTACCATTAATACACAGGCCTTGACCTCTGTTTGCTTCCTCATTTTAGTAATGTCACACACGTACACCTCTCCTCTATATGGCAAGTGCCAAAATTGTTGCATTTGGCTAATCAGCGATCATTCTTTCTGAGATGCACATTGCAGAAAAACAGTTTCACCTCATTTATTCCATTGATTCACACCACTTCTCCCAACGGTTCTGCCACTGACAGAAGCAGCACTGGAACGCCTCTTTTGAGATGGTGTGCAGATGGTCCATCGCATTCTGCATGTCTTCTCTGGACTGAAATCTGGTCCCTTTTACGAACATTTTCAGCTTTGGGAAAAGCCAGAAGTCACACTGAACCATGTTGGTAGTGGGTAGCCTGATGAAGCACAGTGTGTTAGCAGGTTTGGCATGAACGTTGTTGATATTTTCCTGAAGCCCAAAAACCTGTCACAATGGAATGAATGGGTCCATTGTTGACACCCAACTCATCTGCAAGTTCTCTGATCGTGATTCGACCATCCTGCATCACAAGGGTGCTAATTTGGTTAATAACGATCTCATTTTGAGATGTTGAGGCCCTACCAGAACATGCTTCACTCTCCACTGATGTGCAGCCATTTTTGAAGCAGTTGTACCACCCCTTTATCTGTGTGGTACTCATTGTTTCATCCCCGAATTCGTGTTTAATATTGCGGATTGTTTCTACTTGGGAGTCACCAAGCTTTTAACAAAATTTGATGCATTAGCATTGTTCAAGTTTTTCTATCACTTTGTCAAAATTGAAAATCTGATGGCTTGATCTGATGATCACTTACACTTTCTCACTCATTGGCAGTCTGCCAGCAACTGAGAGCTTCTGCAGATAGGAAAAAATTTGGGCCAGATTCTTTTTGAACAAGCCTCGTATCCTCAACCAACATCAAAGATAAAATCGTAGCTTTCAATTCCTAGAGCATTTTTATAAGATCAATTGCCAGTGCCACTTTTCTTACATTGGACAGACTTGGAGATCTAAAATTCTGAATGAAAGAACACAGAAATCATGTTCAAAAACAGGAGTTTCAAAAATCTAACATTTCACGGCACTGTTGGAGAGGTGATCAGAATTTTTTTTAAGTAGCCTTGCAATCCTTGCACAACCCAGATCTTCATTGCCACAAGATTTTTTAGAAGCATTTTTTATTAATACCCAATCTGACTCATTACTGAGCAATGAAATATCTACTCCTTTTTTCAGCTGGTTGTGCCTCTTGTGAAAATTTACACATGATGTAGCAACTCGCTAACCAGTATCTTCTAGAAGCAGTCTGTCACTTAGTGTTCCGAGGAAACTGATACGGTTCCACAGTCAGCATTTTTGAAGCTAAATTTTTATTTGTGAAAAATGTGGTTATAAACTCTTATGTAATTGCAATAATGCACTTGATGTATTTTGTATTCTTGTTGCATCATATAATACAAAATCAGATAAATTGAAGATCACTTAACTTCTGTTCTAAAATTCACCACCTATCAATATAAATCTGACTCATCCAATCCTCTCCTCAGGCTCACCTTTTGATCAGTATGGGTAGTGATGTGGCATTCCTGAGGTGCCTGAGCCATATAGTGTTCAGTGATCACCTTGTGTTTGGCACTGCATGGCCTTTACAGGCTCTTGGGCTATTAAAATTCAAATAACCAACCAATCGTCTAATCCTCTCTTTTATAATTTCACCTGACGTGCTTTCTTCAAAAAGCAAATTTTTTAATTCTTCCTCAGATGCAATCAGCAATTTAGTATTTTGTCCTATAAATTTTAATCTCAAAATTTTATTCCTTTTCAAAAAGTTGATTCTTGGTCTTCACAAAGGCATTATGGGACTTTGAAGAACAAATAACATATGATACTACTTGCTGATTTTAATCATCTCGTTCTAGGTAAGATTCATGCCAACTCAACAAAGAGTGTTACTCATGGTTTTCTTTGTGCAGCTACATCCTCTTAGGGAGGCCAGTTGTCATATCTGAGACTTCCAAACTGTGTGAAATCCAACACTTCTTAATTATGGATATTGACAGAAAAGATCTCTTATTGAAATTACTGCTTATATTCGACAAAATGCTTACCCAAAACTTGCAGACAAGGCTGTATAACTCAAACAGAAGGCAAAGAATGAGCACTTCATTGCCAATTGGCAGAAACAAATTTTGCTGTTGTGAAATGCAAATTTTATGTGTTATATCTGGACAAAAGTAATGAAGGTGCCATTTATCAACAATGTTTTACGGTTTCATATGTTGAATTTTGAATAGTTATTAAACTGTTTTCTTGAAATGTAGTGATCTTGTATTGGACAGTCAGCTTGTTAATATGGAGTTTGAAATAGAGAGGTTCATTAATATATATATATAGTAAGACTAACACACACACACCTTCCAGAATATATTTTGACTTCCCTTGATCACCATTATTATTATTATTATTAACCAGCCAGTTAACTCTGTGTTGCTTGGGCCTTCAAGTACATTCATGTCCAAAAGTTAAATATAGGTGCTGTTTATGTGAATACAGGGTAATTCAAAATTCTGTTGACAAAATGGTTGGGAAAGTCAGGCCTATCAAAACAAACAAAAGTCACAGTGGACCATATCAGTTCAAATGTCATCTGGAGGTGCTACATGTTCCTGAAAATAATACACAATACGACAAGAATCAACAGACAACTTGTTATTTGCACTTCAATGACACATGTAATGACAATGGCTCTACAGATAGTTTTACAAGAGGTGCTCAAAATTTCATCCAGGCATACTAACACACGCAAAATAATGATGCATCATCGATTGGGGTGCCTTTTCAAAAATGTGTAGCATATCTTGGATACATGTAGCTGCTTCAACAATTCTTCCTATAAAGTCTTCATCAGACGCCACAGGAGTTTCATATGCGAACCATTTAAGGTAAATGTCTGTGGAAATGTCCACAAGAAAATGTGTGTGTGTGTGTCTGGGTGATTGAGGTGGCTATGTGATTGGTCCACCATGACCACCAATCCAGCACCTGGGAAAGGTGTCATTCAAATGTTGTGTGACATCTCTAAAATGTGGAGGAGCTGCATTATGCTGAAACCACATGTGGTAATGCAGAGACACAAGGAACAGCATCCATTATTTTTTGCAGAATCTCCTGCAATAATTTGAAGCACTTAGAAAATTAGAAGAAGTGCATCCATTAACTCTTTCTGGTAGAACATCCGGCCTAAGTGAACAGTCTCAAATAATGCTGGCCTGAACATTGATGATGATATTGTCATTGAGAGGCATGCATATGTGTAGCATGTGATATATCTTGTGCCCAAATGTGCACATTGTGAAAATACATGACACACTCTCATATGAAAGCAGCCTCATCACTAAAGAGAACACTTGCTGAGAAGTATGGGTACAGCACTTTACTGTAAAAGCCATGGTGAAAAATTCACTTGCTAACTGTATTCTCTGGGCTCCAGTGTCTGGACACATTGCAGATAAAAGTGATGTAGGCCTTTGTGATGTGCAGTGTGCTAAACAATGGATTGAGGCACATGTATGTTAGACATGAAAGCTTCTGGGCTGGATTGCTGCGTACTGTCCTTAAGTGCGAGCCGACGTTTCGATGTGGTTGCACACATCCTCCTTAGGGCAGACATCTTCTGTCTACAGCTCTTTCTCAAATAATACCAACATCTTTGTCGCTGTTTCGTATATAGTGTAAATTGGGTATTTCCCCAAAATTCCCAGAAATGTTTAGTTTAGTTGTATACTCCTTTGTTGGAAAAAGAGCCTTCTTCTCTGTTGAAATTCTTTGGATGTTTATGAATTTCAATGGCCTCCTGGTACATCCTTTTGTTTAGTTGGTTGGTACATCTCAACACTTTGCATTTGTTGAACTTGATGTGATGATCATTTGTAATTGTGTGTTCAGCCACAGCTGATTTTTCTGTCTGGTAAAGTTGTATATGCCTTTGATGTTCTTTTAGTCAGGTGGTGACACTTCTGCCATGACGTTTCGATGTGTGCAACCGCATCAAAACATCAGCTTGCAGTTGAGGACAGGATGTGGCAATCCAGTCCAGAAACTTTCATCTGTAACGAAGGTTCCGGCCACGAAAGTTTTCATGTTTTATTTTACACGTGGATGCTATGTAAAATCACTTGAGTACTTGTCCCCAGATTCTGTTCTACTTCTTGTGGGATACTTTCTTCGGTGGCAGGTTTGTGCATTGATCGGCCATGTCCACAATTCCACCTGTGGACAATGGAGGTACCTATTTCACACAGTCGCTGATGCAGCATGGCAAATGTTGCATGACTAGGCACTCATCTGTTGGGAATTTTTCTCAATGCAATTGAACTGCTGCTTGTCCTTTTTGCTGTTAGTGGCACCATATGTTAAATGCATATCAGCGAGTTTGCAGTATGTGTAACATTGCATTTTACTCATGCACAATCCATGGCTCAACTGACTTGGACTCTTTGCCCACTTCATGGTCTCCTTAACAACACGCTCGTGCAGCTCTGGATGGTGCTTGTGTCAATATATTCCTTTGTAGTTTTTGCTTGTTTTCATGTGCCTGACCTTTCTTCCATTTTGTCAGTGGAATTTTGAATCTCCCTCATGTATGAAAGTCCAAGTTGGAATGGAAGAAAATGTGGTATGCAGCTGTAAGAAAGTTATGGAAGAATAACATTGTGAGAAACAAGGATAATAACAGCTTTTTTATTATCCAGTTAACAAATTTGGAACAAAAATGGGCATATAAAGAGCCACTTTTGTGTGAATCAAATTTAAAACAGCTCTGGAGCTAAAGTTTAGTAAGGTGTGTAGGTTACCTCTTATAGACACTCAAGCTGCACAATCATTTAACAATTCTCTTGACAAAGGTATTAATGAGTTGTGTGCTTTGAGAGTTCCAAGCCACACAGAGAGCTGTTTTCAATTCTGAAACAGTGCTGAAGGACTGAGACTTCTCCTGAGCATGTCTCCCACACATGTTCTATGGAATTAAAATCAGGAAAGTTCACTAGCCACTGCATGTACTGGATATCTGTACTTTGGAGAAAGTAATTGACCAGGGAAGCATGGTAAACACGTACATTATTGTCCATAAATAGAAATTTAGGATTGACTGTGCACCTCAAAACAGATGAACCGAAGGCATCTTTGTACCTTCGTGCAGTAACAGACCCCCCGATCAAAGATGTGTAGATTTGTGCGATTGTTCATCTGACGCCTGCCCACATCAGGACTCCTCCTGAAGAAAAATGTCTCTTTCTGTGACATTTTGCAAATAAAAATGAGTTCCATGTTTCTCTCCATATAGTTATATGCTGAGAATCATTTTCCAGACTGAATTTGGACTCATCCTTGTACATGACATTGTGCCACTGTCTGACCCCACTGTAAACATGCTCATTTCTGCATATGTGTGAGAGGTGCAAACTGTTGTGTGTCTGGTGTGGAGACCAACATGTCTCCTGTAAGAAGTTTGTCTCAAAATTCTGACTCCTGTGGCAGCTGTCAGCACTGAACACAGTTGTCTGGAAGAAAGATTCCTCTGACATCTCTCAGTTACCTCTCATCTACTCAGTGACCTCATACTTGCTGTTGGCTTATATCTCCAGTATTTCTGGTGTTGAAGTCACACGTTGCGACACATTCACAATTTGAGAAACTTTAGTTTGAGATCATTCAGGTTCCAATAATCTTTACTTTCACAAACATGTTCACTTGGTGTCTTTATGCTATAAGGCATTTTTTCTTTCTGTCTATTGACAGCCACTCCAGTAGTACTGGTGATGGTCTAATGTGCTGAGGAACCTGGGTTCGAGTCCCAGTCAGCATGGGTGTGTGTGTGTGCCTTTACCTTGTTTGTCTCGTGTCTGGTACAGCATGATCTTAATAAGTCCTTGAGCCATAAAAAAGCAAGCATCATCTGACTTGACAACGTTACTTAACGACAACTGCCAGAAACCTAACCGAACTGGCCATTCCATTGACCCTCGTATTATAGTTGTTACCATGTGCATAGCTTCTTTGCACATATTCACATTGACTGAAACATTCTACATATGCACAATGTTTTACCTTTGCCACAAAATCACTGATTTTGAACAATGTTATCAATTTTTGTCCTGAATTTTGTGCATTTTACAATTTATGCTTAATTTTTAGACATGAGTATACATTGATGTAGCTCATTAAGAGAGAAATGGTCACATCCTTTGCCCCATTCTTTTTTGGTATTTTTACTTGGTATTAGGTTATCTGGATAGTAAAGTAATAAATACAGTAAATTATTAATTAGTAAATCAGTTCATTCTGTGTTATTCAGGAAACTGTGAAGGTTCTCTTCAAACTCAGTCACTGGAGTGTAATAATAAAACAAATTTTTTTAAAAAAAGAAAAATTCAATGGGACCATGCTGTACGAATGTAGGATCCCAAATTAAAAAATGCCCTAAGTAGATACTGCAAGAAAAAGCTGTTAGTTCAGCTGTCTTTTAGACCTTCTGAAACAACAGTAAAAGATGGAAATTTCTCAGTGGAGAACACACCTCACATGAAAATGAATTGTAGTTCATAAGCTAGTCCAATGTGGGTCATGAGAAGATCTTTGCACTTACGTTGTGAATTTTGTTAATGTTCCATTTGCTTGTCAAATACAAAATGTGCAGCAAAACATTTGTTTTCTTATAACGCCCATTTTAAAATCTGGGCAAACTAAATGGTAATACAACTGTTGGTTAAATTGCATGCAGCCTTGTAGTCTACTTTGAGCACAAGAAGAACATGCTCGCAGCAATGAGTTACCATAAAAATGTGTGCATGCTCCCAAAGCAGGTAGGAGTAATCTCATCCACAGTCTGTATAAAAGGAAAGATTGTAAAGAGGGTTTGTCATATGGAAAAATTGCATTTCCATGTTGGTTGCTTGTGTAAAGATCTTGTTATGCCTTGTATACAAAGGAAGAACACCTGCCAGAGTACGTGTCACAATTTGGTCTGCCTACCAGGACTGCAATATCATTCTGTGGTATTGCTGCTTACGTTGGTTGAAGTCCCATGATTGTCACGATAATATGGAATTGATGGGTCCAGGATGCCATGTGGGATCTCAGTTGCCCCTGGTTACTAATGCCTAAGAGGACAGACAAGTTGTCCACACGGTCTTGTGGAATCATACAACCATATCACATACCCTGAGTCAGGAACTTCGCCTGTTTGCAGGATGACAAGTGTCAGCTCAAACAGTCCGATGATGTCTTTAGCAGAGACAGGTGTGCTTACGCTGATGCATCCAATGACAAACATGGATGCAGGCGTGGCTTTGTGCGTTGTCAGTTCTGCATATAGCATCATGATGGCTGTACCTATATGTAGAGGCACTGAGGGAAACAATCATTGCAAGCTTGCATTCGTCGTCATGCGAGCCTAGCATCTGGAGTGATGGTATGGAGTGCCATTGTGTACACATCCTGGTCACCTCTTGTTTGCACCACCAGTAATTTCAATAGCCACCATTAAATTTTTATGTGCTTTTGGCTCGTAGCTGTGCCCTATACTTGAAGCCTCTATCATGCTACCTTTCAACAGGACAATGTATGATTACTTGTTGCCCATGCTGTCCTAACCTTCCTCTTTATATTGGGTGTTTGACTGTTGCCTTGGCCAGAAAAATCTCTTACCATGTGAGAACGTCTGGTCATTGGTTTCCGCAAATCAGGCATGCCACCACTTGCCAGTCAGTATGATTGATAGCCACATGGAATGCTGTACACTGTACCTGCCATCCAAACTCAATTCGACTTGATGCCCATCCAGATTGCAGCTGTTATTACTGCCATAGGTAGCTGCTCTAGGTACTGATTTCTGCATGCTCTGTACTGCAAAATTACCAGTAAATTTAATCATATCTTCCTCCCACCATACTGTGCGTACAATAAATATGATTCTGCTATTTGCTTTCCTTCCTGGTGAAGCATTTTTAAGGGCCAGCAGTGTAGTTCTTGAAGTATTTGAGTGGGAAAAGAGATAGGATCACACTTTTAAAATAATTTGTTTTCTGCAGGGTTCTAAATAGTGTGTATGTAGGATTTGGGGGAAGATTGGTTAAACAGTCTCAAATTTCTTTTGAATACATACAGGCAGACATACTTTATATTTTGTGTACAATATAATGTTGGCCAATAAACTTGGTAATGCTTAGGTCTTCAAATACAAGTTTCTGTATTCACAGTAAACAATGTAGAATTTGAGTGAAACTAAAATTTTAACACTTATATCACCATTCTAAAATGCAAAATAAACTAGAATGCCATACTTCTGGTCAAATTTAGTTCATGTACATCACAAACAGCCATAACACTGTGATATTCTTGCCAACGGATGCTTTGGCACCTATATTTTCCAAAGGATCAGTACATTACCAAAAACATGTTATCTTGTGCATGAAGCTTGCACTTAACAAAGGATCACTTAACAGTGCATAAAAGTGGAATCCAGTACGTACAGGTTAAGGAGAGGGAAGTCGAATAGAGTGCAAAGAAAAAAGATGGTGAGCTTTTAAAGTAGTTAGTTTTCTTAACTGTCTTAAACAGTTCGTATACAAAATTTAGGGGTCAAACAATGTGGATTGCTATAGAGAACATAGGACAGACATTCTACTTCATATACAGAAAAATATATAATAATTATTCCTTACAGTGTCTAAAGTGTTTGTAGCACTTGCACACCGAAAACACTTGCTCATTACACACCTAAATAGGTTGGTTTAAATTATTTTGAAATGGAAAAGCTGCTTAAGAATATTTTTTTTGTATTTGAAGTAAATTTTTGCACCAATTACACACAGTTTTTTGCAGATACTTGAGGGTGCTATATGTATTACAGTTTTCTGCATGTAATCTTCAATATTTCTTTACAACAGAATACTCAGCAGTAGGAGCTGTTGCTCCCACTGCCCCAGCGTATATTGGAGTAGCTAGTGCTGCTGCACCAGCTCACCCAGTGACGATGACTTCACCTTATCCAGCATATCCAGCTTCAGCATATACCACACCTGCATACCTACCTTCATCAACACCAACCTATTTACCAGGTAATTCAAATGTTCTATTTCCATGATGTAGATTTTATTTTTTAATTGTTAATAATGATTGCATAGGAACAATTTGTTTCACCAGTGTTTGGGATAGATGGTAGATTCTCTTGAACAAATTATTAGGCTTCTACACTGCTTGACAATTGCTAAGGAACGACTGAGTTATTCAAAGTAGCATTCCCAACTGTCACATGGTTACAGAAATATTAAGTTAGAAGGTTTAAATAGGGCAAGACCTCTTATCTGTGTAAAAGGCAGTGCATACAAGCCGTTTCTTAATTCCAAATGTCAAGCAGTCAAATTGTAGGGTAAAATCACATTGTAGGTTTCGGAAAATAGTGCTGTAAATTTTCATTTTTTTTACAGTAAATATTGATTGCAGAATATCTGTAAAATATCATTTAAGTGCTATGGTCATTGACAAGCACTTGAACAGCTCGAGGCAGGGCAAGGTAGGCATTGAATTTGCCACAGTGATACATACTCCAGGCAAGATAGCTGCAGACCTTGCAAATGTTACTGGCATTCACATATCTGCCAAAATCATTTCTCGTGATTTACATCATGTTGGCTTTGTATTCTGTTAACAACAGTCCACTGTGAGAAAATATTACACTAGTGTAAAGAACATCTTTGTTCAGGTCAGCATTAGTGGTCAAAAGTGATGTTCTCAGACAAATCCAAGTTAATCATCCACAGTGATGCCGGATTACAGCTAGTGTGGCAAGAAAAGGGAACCTGTTATTATCAACAGAATGTCCATTAAGCTGATCGTTATGGCCAAGGAATCATGGTATGGGCAGGCATTATGCACAGTGGTGGAACACCACTGCACATCTTTGCGACAGGTTCCATAACATGACACCCTCAGGGGTTGCTGTTTGACAAGTACAGGGAGTGACGAGGGTCCCCGAGTCATTTAGTGTTCTGCTAAAGACATTGTGTTTATTGCAGCATGACCTTATAGGTCCTTGTGTCATTAAACTCTTTAAGAACCAACCATAACATGATAATAATATTGCACCAAGATTCCTCTGGGTCATGTTCATTATTTCCATTGTGCAGTGGGTCAAGACACTTTGCTCATGGATGATAATGCTCATCCACACAGAACAGCTGATGTGTCCGGGACACCATAAAGTGAAGATATTGAGCACATGACATGGCTTGCATATTCACCATATTTGAATCCCATAGATCATGCCTGGGACATTATCAGAAGATGTGTTGCACAACGAAACTGACCTCCCTAAACTGTGCATGACCTCAAAATTGCATCGAGAGACTAATGGGAGAATATCCTCTAAGCTTTTGGGAACAGTTTAGTGGACAGCATGCATAACAGATGCCAAATGTGTTTTAGTGTCCGAGGAAGTCTCACACCCTATTGAGGCCCACATATCTACTCTCATTCCAGTAGGAAGGGACATTTTCTGTGACTGGTTGAAATTGCTCATGTGCATTTTTTTCCCCATGCGGCAGTATCTGTACCAATTTGGTTAATAAAGAGTGCCCAGTACGTCTACTAGATTTGTGGTTTCATTTCTTTTATCAGTGTCTATTATTAATTATTCTGAAAAATGTCTTTGTTCCTTAACAATTGTCAAGTAGTGTATGTTTATTATTATGAGGATGATTTTTGCATATAAAATTAATTTTATGAAAACTATGCTTAATTTTTATTATTGTAATTACAACATTAGCGAAATATCTTTTGATCAGCCATTTGAATCAACATAATGGAAAAGCTGAGTGAGCCTTCTGTGTTAAAATTGTGTGATTAACATTCAAGATTGATGTTTTATTGAACACACACACACAATATTCTCACAAGTAAAATTTTAAATATGCTGACTTCTGTAAAACATTACAAATGTGCATTGCAGAAGGTGTAAGAAAATACAGCTGTGTCCTAGTGAGAAGCCATTGAAGATAACAGGAACTTGATAAATGCAAAACCATTGTTGTACAGGTCTGAAGATTGTCTCTTCCTTGAAAATACAAA
>JJRW01S0005645.1:91263-101294 GCA_001188405.1 Loxosceles reclusa | reverse complement strand
TTCTTTATCATGTCTGGCATCTAAATGAATCCGAAAAAAGCAAAATCTTTGCGAAAAATATGAATTTTTACTCGACTATGAATAGTTTCACGTAAAAGATACATTGAAGGCACGTTCTAGGTTAAGCATCAATTTAGCGGTAGTGGTCAAGTTTGCGCAGGGCTACACGTAGCGCAATACATGGAAAATTTTATCGTGACCTTGATGGGTTAAGTGATCGAAGGTACAAAATGTAAGAGGATGTTACAAAGAAGCTCCTGAAAACACCATAGTGCATTGCAAAAGTAAGTGCCAATGTAAAATAATGTATATACTAGCACGCTGCATTTTGAAACGACCAACGATCTCTTACATTTACTTCGATACCAAAAAAACAAAAATATTTCATGAATGATAGAGCCCTTTATCAAGGAGCTGACTAAAACGGTCAACACAATACCTCCATAATTTACCAAAGACAGGACGTTGCTTTACATGAATTGCAGAAACAGCGTACGGTGTACGATCAGCATAAAACAACGCACGAAACGTTTGCAAACCCTCTCAACAAAAGTAATTTCCTTGATTGTTTCATTTAAAAAACGAGACAGACTTTCGCAATGCGATATTTACGGCAGGACTAACAATGCAAAACACAATTTTGGGTAATCCGCTGAATAAAGGACTTGAATTGTGAATTCACTAATGCCATTATGTTTTTCCTGTTCATTGATTGTGCCCAAGTAGAAAGTCACGTGTCTACACGGTAAAGCAAACGAAATAGCAAACGAACACTTGCACGCATGCACATAGCAGAGGATAACATTAGTTATACACAGTGCAACGACAAAACATTAACTGTTTATGACTTGATTGTATTAACGTATAACTTAGAACTGAACAAGTATACTAGCATCCACTGTAAGAAAACGTACCGACTGGCCAAATGCAGATATAAATTGAGACTTCGCAGACCAAGAGATACTCTGCAATGCACAAAATTGAGATTCAAAGATCTTTAAGACCTAGATCGGAAAATACACTATAGGACGGAAAGTATCTGGACACCCCCTGTTTTAGAATCAGAAATTCCTACGTCACATATTAATAAAATGTTGGTTCGTCCTTTGCATTAATCATTGTAAAGAAAATCTTTCCCTTCTTGTCGACGCCGGGAATCGAACCCGGAACGTTCACCTCCAGAGGAACCGCTTTAACCGGTTAAGCTACGCCGACAGGGGATTTCTGTGCTTATTTTGAAGCCTTTCGTGGGTGGGCATTACATCATAGCCTGCACATGTATAAGAATACCTTCCTCCATGCTTTGATAAATGGTTGCAGGAATTGTCTCCCAGGCATCCATGAAAGCTGCAGCGAGTCCTGCCACGGTAGATGGGTAATTTGACTAGGCACGTAATCTGCGTTCAAATTCGTCCCAGAGATGTTATATAGGGTTGGGATTCAGTCTCTGTGAAGGCCAATCCAGTTAGTGAAAACCCTTGTACTCAAACCATGGCCGCACAATCTGCGATGTGTAGACAGAACATTTAGTTATCCTGTAGAAACAAGAACTGGCCTTCCCCGAGTTGAGCCAGAGAATTGAGAGTTCAGTGTTGTCCAGTGTGTCAATATAGATTTTAGAGTTCATTCTTCCGGCCACGGGAACTACAGAACCCGGGACGAGCCAAAAGCCCCCCCCCCACATCATTACACTTTCGCCACCGAAACTGACAGTTCGCATAAAACAATAGGATATGAAGTGTTTGCTGGGCATATGCCAAACCCAGGCACGTCCATCGGAATACCTGATCGTGAAGCGAGATTCTTCATTCCAAGGAATGTGTTTACGCTGTTCCAAAGTCCAATGACTGTGAGCTTTGCACCATTGCAATCGACGCTTAGCTTTGACGCCGGTGATATTTGGCTTGCGAGCCACCCCACGTCTGTGGTAACCTTTGATTTTCCAGATCATGACGAACATTCCTGCTGCTAGCGGTGACGTCCGAAGCCTGTTAAGATGCACGAGTGATCGCTGCCACCGGGGACTTACGATGTTTTTCACTACCCTCTTCAATTTTGACGTCTGAGATCATTCAGTTTCTACGGTTTACCACTTCGTTCTGCGTTACTTTCACTTCTTCCATGTTTCCGCTTGATAATTACGTCGCCTACAGTTAATTTCGACATCTGTAGCAGGCCCTATATTTCGCTAACCAATTTTTCACCATAATGTTCATACTGCGTTCAAAATCACTGAGTTCTGCCGACTTACTCATTGTCCATATAACGTTTGAGTATGAGATCTCAATCCTTCAACCATCGCTTTCATATCGTTCAATGCGTGTCAGACCGCGGGAACAACCAGATCCATTTCTCCGGAGAGACGTTCGGATACTTATGGTCATATAGTGTATATCTGTGAGACATTTCAGCCACCCCTTTGAGTGTTTAAGTACAAGGGGTTACGTAAACATAACATGGAGATCGCAGCTTGATGGCGTTATGTCGCAAATTTATGGCTGACACCGATTTCAATAAATTTTCCTTGAACAAAAATTATGTTTTCAACGTCTATCATAACATATTTACTTTTGAAAATTTATATCAATGCCGACCATGTTTACCATTCCGTTAAAGCGCCACTATTATTACATTGGGTTTCGTCTGTTCAATTTTCCTCAAACTGTTTTCGCTCAACCATTCCGGCGCACAGTGGTACTGGTGAAGGGCTACTGTGCTGAGAAGCACATGTTCGAGTCTCGGTCCGCATGGATGTGTGTGTGTCTGTGTTTACCTTGTTCATGCTCTTCTCGTATCTGCATGATCTTAATAGTTCCTTCAACCATAGAAACCAATCATCATCATCATCATTGCTCCCACTCAAATTCGTTGGAATTTCCGATCTATGTTTTAAAGGTCTTTGGCGAGATCTAATCGGATTTGAATGCCAAGACGTGATGCTCGCAAAGGGGAAACATTCGTTTTCTGTAAAAGCTCGCACTCTGATTTTTTATTGAAGGCTTGAAAACAAAGTCTACCGGCAGCATGTTTACGTGATAGCTTGATTCTGCCTAACTGAACTAGATTACATATTTCAACTCTTGAAGTTTTCTTCCGAGATATGAAACAACTTTGATTGCATACAACTTGCTTTTCCGAAAATGTAAATTAATGTTACAAATAATTATTCAGTACCAGTAATAATTTCCTTCTCTTTCAATTTCTATCTATCGGCACAGATTAAAAATTTAAAAAATCTATCTGCATGCGTAGGAGAACTGACGCTATTGCGATGCATATCCTTGTCTAGCGCAATGAATTTTTTCCAGAGAGAAAACTATGTTTTCCTCAAAAGTATCTCCAAAAAACAACTAGGAACTGTGATATTTCTCCCAAAATTTGTGCATCATCTTTTTTCGGTTGGCAAAGTAATTTCTGAACATTTCAACAGTGACTCAGGAACATTCATCCAAGTGAAAGAAGATTCATCTTCTTTCACTTGGATGAATGGAAACTAAGCTGAAGCCAAAAAATTGGACAACCTACAGAATATTACGAATAGTTAGACGGAGAGGAGGTTTAAAATTCTTGAACAATGGAAAATATAAGCCTATTTGAGAAACTTTAATTTATTTGTGGTAGTTTTTTGTTATTTTTATGATGTTTATTTTTCAGGACTCTGAAATTAATTTTTAAATTTTGATTCCATATGTCTTTCACTAGGAAGTTTTCAGAACTTTAGACTCTTTCTGTTGCAGAATTTGTTCCGATTTTAGACATCTTAATTTTTGGTGCATCCTACTTTCTCGTTTTTATTATTATTTTGTTTTATTGGTAATCTGATTTTGTTGCTTATTTTTCTGTATTAATTTGGAATTTCAGTAAAATTTTAAATTTAATCCCGAGAGAAGTGGCTTTTTGCATATCAATGCTTCTTGTCTAAGAGATGTGTATTAGGAGTAGTTTGATATCAATGACTGGTCATCACGAAAATTGGTAATACCTAATATTAATGGGGTGGTGCTATTATAAGAATAAACTAACTGTCTATCTAAATCTGAGGTTTATAAATATCTCACAAATTGGATGATAACAACTGAATGAAACTCAAATTAGTCGAAACAAAAGTCAGAAGCTAGCGAGATATCCCTCCTCATACGCACTTAATGTCCATCCACAAAAAAAAACGACTTCAATATAAACTACCCAGTTACCCCGTCGGCGTAGCTTAAATGGTAAAGCGGTTCTTCTGGAGCTGAACGTTCCGGGTTCGAATCTCGTCGTCGACAACTTTTCTTCTCAAAATGGCGCCTGAACTTAGCGACTCACCAAGGACCCAACCGTTAGGTCCACCACTCGAGGTCAGGTCGTTACCGTGACTTCTCTGTTAAGTGGGAAAAAATGTAATGTCCATCCGCAAACTACTTCAATATAAGCTACCCAGTTACCCTGTCGGCGCAGCTTAAATGGTAAAGCGGTTCCTCCGGAGCTGAACGTTCCGCGTTCGAATCCTGGCCTCGACAACTTTTCTTTACAACACAAAAGACTTAGATAACAAGCTTCCCAGCAACCGTCGGCGTAGCTTAATTGAACTGAACGATCGAGGTTCGAGTCCTAGCGTTGACAAAAAGCATTTGTATAATTGGCTCCCGAACAGAGACCCAGTCGTTAGGTCTACAACTGGAGGTCAGGTCCGCGCCATGACCTCTCTTTCTCAACGTAGAGGAGGAGGTGAACCCCTCACTCTCACACAGGAAACTTAGCTAATAAGCCGTCTAGCAACTGTCGGCATAGCTTAATTGATAAAGCGGTCTATCCGGATCTGAACAATCCAGTACAAGTCCTGGCGTCGACAAAGGGCATTTATTACGAGCTTAAAATTAACATTGCCATTTTTATACCACAAATATGTACAGTCATTGGCCAATTTATTGTGACCACCTCCCCAGTAAATTGTGGGACCACCGTTTGTCCTCAAGACCGCTGCATTTCTCCGAGTCATGGATTCTATGAGAAACCTGCAGTGGATGGCACATGTCAGTTCTGTTCAATTCAATGACGGTGCGTCTAGCTTCTTCATGTTCCTTTGAACCACGTCTCACAAATTTTGCATTGGAATGAGATTGTAGGAGCCAACGAAGCAAGGTGAAGTCACCCTCATGCTCCTCAAACCATTTGGGAAAAATACTGTCTGTCAGAGGGCATTGTCCCGCTGGAAGCACCCATCTCCATTGGTAATCCATGAACATAGCAGGGTGTACTTGGCCAGAGACAAGCTCTGTCTTCTGGCTGTAAGACATCACTTCACACGGATTAAGAGGATCCAAGCAATATCCTCCGAACCATCGCATTGCCTGCATCAGCCTGCGAAGTTCTGCTTATGCCCTCATGGTCCAAGCGTTCTTGTTGTTTTCTACGTATGCGCACCAGTCCGCCGGCAAGGTATAACTGAAATCGTGATTTGTCAGACCCCCTTACTCTCTGTGAGTTATGTGCTGTTTAATCTTTGTGCACACATGCGAAGTGGAGACATTTAATCTTGTTTCCTGCGGATAGCAAACAAAGCTTCTGAACCAGCTTTCTGCCGCTGAATTCAAAGAGGTGCGAACTGCGCCGAATTGTACGTTCAGGGACCACCAGGGTTATCTCCTGTTGTAGATCTGCTACAATTTCACGCACGGTGGCCTTTCTGTTGGGCTGGACATAATCTAGCAACTCTCTCTTTTCCTCGCGAGCATCCTGTAACCAGTGTCGACTACGAGTTTCCCAACTAGCGCGCGAACTTTCTAAATCGTTGAAAATTGGTCGCATTCGTCTCATTTCGGTTACCCGACTGGAACAAACGATTTTAACACGTGGTTAAAACGTTGTTCTCGCAACGGTTGCAAAATAGTCGCACGGAAACCGTTTTAACAACGATTGATTCATTTTTGACACGGTTACGTCATACCCGTTTTTGATTGTTCCTGAGGAAATCGGAGTCCTATCTTAAAAAAGGAAAAACAAAAATACTAGGAAATTGACGTCTTAATCTTTTTTTCCTCTTTTGAGCGCCTTTAGTATCCTGTGATTGTTGATTTCTCTTTTCTTTGAGGCTAAAAATTATTCTGCGACTCAATATTCTACATTTGTAAATTGCTGTAATTTTAGATATATCTGAAAAGTATGAAACTCAGTGGATTTTCTTTTGTACAAACTTACTGTTGAATTCTTTAATATTTTCAAACCCCTGGAAAGACCAGGAGCGCCGAGATGCTGGGACGATGGGGAGAAACAAAGGTTATGCAGCCGGGTTACCCGGACTAAATGAAGAGTCCCGCGCCCGATTTTGACGATTTTCTACCGTATATGTCAAAACTAAAATGGTGTCATGGGACCACGCAGAAACGAGCAGGGGAGAGGGCGTATTTGACCTAGACTGGAAGACTCTTCCCCGGTATATGTCATATGACTCGTTTCCGGAAGAGACATAGTATCCATAATATCCATATCATTTTTGGTGGTCGAGAGTTCGCTACTATAATGTTCTGGTGTCACTTCTCATATCATTCCACCGAACGAGAATTATCACAATGTAAAACTAGGAAGCTATTTGCTGGAAAGCTATTTTCTAATTAAACATGTATAGTACTTAAACTATTATAAAGAGCATAAACCGCAGTTACGCGTGGCGTGGTTGGTAAGCGATTTTTATAGTATGGCAACATAACTGGGTTCGAAACACAAAAATACCCCTCTGCTCTCTAGAAGTTTTGCGAGGTTGAAAAGTACACTCCATCTTGTGGCGCCATCTAGTTATCACTATTGGTGTAACAGCGCCTTTTATAAACATTTTGTATCTCCTTTTATAAACATTTTGAACTGTTGAAATATTGGATTTTCCACGTCTTTGTAATTGTTGCAACAACGAATTTTCCACGATTGGGCGACGGCCACAAAACGTCGATGCCACTAGACAAATTTACGTTTTGATAACGATAAATGAAACCGTTTTTGTGAGGTTTGCTGAAATCGTCGTTGCGACGATTTTACGACATTTATGTGCTGCCTCGGTTGATGCTGAAATACGGTTTTCTTCTTGTACACACGCACCACGGATACTCTTGTTCATTCGACAAACGTCACCATTTCGTTGATGCTTGCTTCAAAGCTTCGCAGACCCACAACGGATTCGCGGTCAAGGCCCTCAACTCCCTTTTTCACCCACTTCGTCTCAAGCGCAACACTTCATCTGCCTTGCCGCTTATTCTCCTGTCCCCCCTTTTTTACACCCATCGCGCGCGATTGCGACCTCAGCGTCACTGGCTGGTTTGCATAAAATTTCCAAGTAGTCATAAAAAATTGGCCGCTAAGTGTATATTACGAACATTGACCTGCACGGAAGCAGAATCAGACCCACGTTTATTCACTTTCAAGTCAAGTACTTTAATGTCTCATTTACACTAGCGACTCTGGAAGTTTGAATGTCTGTATATAGTGTACATATAGAGGAGAACAAGCACACAATATAGAAATTATTTCTTTTAGCTTTTTCACCCGCGCTTCTTTGCACTGTTAAATTCAGAATAAAATTTAACATGGATTATGGTTTGTTACAAATAATTATCTGTGTGAAATGTATGAGACAGATCCTTACAGAAAATGTAATTAAAGTACGTCAATAACAAACAAAAAAAAATATTTGACAAAATGGAGTGCAAGCAGGTATGGATGTTTTGAAATATTTTACTTAAAAACGTGAAAATTGAAGTCGTCGAGAATAATAGTTGAAATTTTTGTTTGAACAATCACTTTTTCTATTACGCTCAGGAGAGACATACATTTTGAAGCAGACAGAAACCCATTAAAATTCCTGAACAAGTACATGAATGCTGAATGATCTAAGCTCTTGTTTTTACTTCAACGTTTTTTAAAAACAAATGAATTTTAACGTCCTTATTTTCGATTTTCGCGCTGGCATTTTTTATTTGAGTTTCACAAAATTAAGAAGTGACGTTGTTTCGTATGTTTTCTCAAGAATGTTTCTGTTTATTACAGCGAGAATTTTCGTGAGACAATTCAAATTTCTTAATCGCTATGAAGCAACAACTCCCATTGTAAAATATTTCTAACGTATATGTCACATTATATTCTTGCCATTCCTTAACTTTTCTTGCCCGAGTTATAACTAACTCGCTTTCGAAAGTGAGATGTGCTAAACATGAGTGCTAGCTCGTGCCCATGTCGAAAGCAGTTAGTTTATCTAGACTCCTAGATTGAAGCTCGATTTGTTGAACAGCATAGCTCGAACTCACACACTTCCACGTTTAATGTTGTAAAGAAAAACTTATGTCATCGACGGGATTCGAACCAACGGATCTGTCATCCCCAGAGCTCCAGAGTGACCGCTTTACCGGTTAAACTACGCCGACGCTTGTCTGGGAAGCTTATTGTTGAAGTCCTTTGTTGGTGGACATTACATCGTCCCCAACTTGAAAGAGAGGTCAGAGTAACGACTTGACCTCGAGTGGTGGAACTAACGGTTCGGTCCTTGGCCACTAGTGTGAGTCATTGTTCGGGCGCGTCATTTGTAAAGAAAAACTTTACTTACGTCGACACCGGGATTCGCACCATCGGATCTGTCTCTCCAGAGCTCCAAAATGACCGCTTCACCGGTTAAGCTACGCCGACGCTTGTCTGTGGTAGCTTATTTCGAAGTCATTTGTGGGTGGACATTACATCCTCCCCACTTGAAAAAGAGGACAAGGTAACGACCTGGCCTCGAGTGGTGGACCAAACGGTTGGGTCCTTGGCCACTAATGTGAATCGCTAAGTTCGGGCGCCATTTGTAAAGAAAAACTGTCGACGTAGGAATTCGAGCCAACGGATGTGTCATCTCCAGAACTCCAAAGTGACCGCTTTACCGGTTAAGCTACGCCGACGCTTCTCTGGGAAGCTTATTTTTGAAGTCCTTTGTGGGTTGACATTATAATGTGGACGTTTAAACGTTGCGCTAAGACGCAAATCTGCATAGCTAGCTTGTTTGGATACATTCACTATTCCAGTCTCTTTTCAAAAAGCTTATACTTCAATATCAGGGTTTTTCCTGTTTTATTTTTTTAATATCATTTTCTTTTTCTTTCTTATTCTTTCCAAATAGTATGCAACATATTAACACATTTTATATTATGCTTTGTTGTCATTTTTATTTGGTTACACTGACAAAAGCAAGCTGCTTTCCATTCTTCACTATTGAACATCATTCGAATGGAAGTTATTTCCATTCAACTTTAACTGTACTTCACTATAATTTCACTAACTGCTGAACGGCTGTACTTCACTACGTTTACAGCAAGACAGCACAGTGAAGTATAACGCTCTCTGCCCGAAATCGTATTCCTGCAAAGCAATCGTGAGAGGATACTTTGAAGACTGGTCTTACCCGAACTACGAGTGAAGCACCGAGATCAAGGTCTCGAGGACCCGGCCCGACCTCTCTACAGAGAATAATCACAATTACACTAATGCTGTGGATAACCTAATCTTCGGTCATGTCCCAAATGACACAGCTTCGGCCCAGCCACAGCTGTAGGGTATCAAAAACGAAGGAGCCAGTACACCCCTTTATTGAAGAACAAATGTGTGACTCCAAGGTGCATACAGTGCACTTATTGTAATACTAATATTGGGACAGCCGCCTCATCATTGGTTTTCCAATTAACATTCCTTCCCGAAATACAAGCCTATGGCGTTTTGTTTTTTATCAATAATGAAACGCATTCGTTTTCCTTCCTTCCGTATAAAAGCTTACCTGCTTGAACTACTAGTACTTGAGCGTCGGCCTCGAAATATTAGTATTTCGCCACTCGTGTCAGACTGAGTTTTAGTGGTTAACATTTTACATTAATACTTCGCGATTGAAGCAAGTGTATCTGATAGCCGCGTAAAACGAGCTGTATGCTGCAAAATGTTGCTGGATGTCAGCTAGCAGCGCTGTTGAAACGAACCTGACAGTCCATTATGAAACTCAGAAAAAAATTTATTATCGCATCTATTGACAAGGCAGCTAACAA
>JJRW01S0005626.1:33656-46709 GCA_001188405.1 Loxosceles reclusa | reverse complement strand
GACTTAAAATTTGTATTACTTGACTTTAATTTACTTTAAGAAGAATTAGTCACTTGAAGACAGAAGGACAAGCAGGCATCTCCACCTAAAAGTCATTAGTTGGTTATTGGAGATTTCATGGCACAAAACCTGAAAGGCCATTCTGTGCCAAACAAAGGGTAAACAAGGATGGCAAAACAAACTGGCTAAAGACGTGAGGACAAAAAAGCAAATGACGTACAGTACAAAGAAAAGTGTAAAACAGGGTGATGAGACCAGCTCATCATAAAGTTAAAATGCAAGAAATATAAAAGTTAAATTTCGTGCAAAAAATTGCACGAAAGCAAAAATCGCTGTAAAACGGTAAAATCTGACGCTAAAATAGTTCGCAGAGATAAAACAGTAGAATTAAAAAGCTGTAAACGCAGTGAGTTAAAAACAGGACAGTCAATGAGAATATGATGAAGTGTGAGAACTGAATGGCAAGTAAAACAAGTAGGTGTGTCTTCCCAACGCAAAAGAAAACCATGCGTGAGACGAGTGTGTCCAATGCGGAGCCGAGTCAGTACCACGTCCGCCAGTCGAGAAAGGTGAGAAGTGCACGGCCAGTCCGCTAGGACTGGTTGTATGGCAATCCGTTCCAGTTGGCATTGACCATCCGTTCCAGTAACTTACAGATGCGGCTAGTCAGCGAAATAGGTTGGTAATTCGAAAGCGAAGTGGGATCCTTCCCAGGTTTCGGAAAGGGTAGCACAATAGCATGACGCCATGCGGACGGAAACTCCTGCTCCAGCCAAATGCGGTTAAATAACCGGAGCAGCACACTGAGAGATGCAGGGGTAAATGTCACAACATGGCGTAGTGCACTGTATCAGGTCCAGGCGCAGAATCGTAAGAACGTGATAGAGCTGCCTGCAGCTCAAGAAACGTAAGCGGAGAGTTATAGCCAACCGGTATAAAGTGCCGGAAGGAAATCTCTGCACGTTCTGCGGAGGACTTCACAGCTTGGAACGATGTGCTGTAATGAGAACTACAAGAAACCTGGGAAAAAATTCACCCAAGACATTCGCGATAGTGGGAATATCTGACACGGTGCCACCATCCGTACACAAAAAGGATATGGGGTGGGACGTGTAGCGGCCACATATACGACGAATCTTGTCCCAAACAACCTTCGAACGAGTGGAAAACGTGATACTAGACACAAACTTTCGCCACGACTCCCGTTGGCTACGACGGCAGACTTTACGGGCAAACGCCCAAGCCCGCTGGAAACGAGCCATATTACCCGGAGTCGGGTATCTGCGAAAAATGTCCCACGCCTTCTTTTGCGCTTTCCGGGCTGCAGAACAGTCGTGGTTCCAAGGTTTAGGTGATCTAGGTAAGCGTGGCGAAGTGCGTGGTATAGAAGACGCAGCTGCTTGAAGAATACACGTAGTGACGTGGTCCACTGGTTGATCAATAGTCGGAGTGTCAAGTAAGTCATCCGTTAAAACAGCTAATGTGGTGTAACGATCCCAATCAGCACAGTCCATTTTTCACCTCGGCAGGCTTGAAAACTCGCCACCAACAGTGGTACAGAACAGCAAAATGGGAAAGTGGTCACTTCCCATAGGGTCCGAAAGGACAGACCATGACCAGAAAGGGTACTGTGACGGAGAGCAGAATGACAGATCCAAAGCAGTGAATGACCGCGTTGGGGCATGAAAATATGTATTCTCACCAGTATTCAGCAGGGACAAGTCGAGATCTGTTAGCAAGCGCTCGACAATTCGACCCCTGCTATTGGTAGAGGAACTACCCCAAAGAGTGCTGTGGCCGTTAAAATCTAGAAGCAGCAAAAACGGTTGCAGAAGCTGAGACACCAGAACGTCCAAAGTGAAAAAAGCCACTCGGTCTCCCGGTGGCAAATATACAGAAGAAACCGTTAGTGTATGGCCGACAAAAATGCGTACAGCAACAGCCTGTAAAGGCGTCTGAAACGTCAGAGCTATGGATGGTACGTGGTGGGAGACGAAAAGAGCAACGCCTCCCCGAGACTCGGAGGAGTCGTCATCCACGCGAAAAACACCATAGTGACGCACCTGTACCTGAGTTTTCGGACGCATCGTTTCCTGCAGAGCAACACGCACAGGAGAATGGGTGTACAATAACCGTTTCAGATCATCGACGTTAGCACGCAAACCACGACAGTTCCATTGTAAAATTGTAGTGGGCATTGGGAGTTACGTAGGTGGAAACGGCGGTTTAGGTTTGTTACCCTCATGTTTTGCGGTGGGTTCTGGCATAGGAGGAGGGGCTGTATCCATACAGTCCTCATCCTCGAATGTAGAAAGCTCACTAAAAGAATTTGAAAAATTAATGCTACCATGAATAACTGCATCTGAGTCTATCTTTTTCAGGGGCTTCTTAGGCCCAGTGTGCTTGACCTTGTTGGACTTTGGTGCAGGAAGTGAAAGTTGGTTTTGACGACGTCGTCTGAGACGCAGAAGCCGTCTTGGCGGAAGACTTCTTACGCCCAGAAGGTGATGGAAGGACACCGGAAGCTGTAAAACCGGCAACACAAACGACGGGGAAAAGCGGAGAGACGGTTGTACCTCTTGCAACTTCATTGCGCGAGTAACCGGCGCGTACGATCCGCGGGGCGGTGCGGACGACACGAGTATTTTAGCTTCTGCGTAAGAGAGTTGTTGCGTCACCTTCACTTGCTGGATATTCTTCTCTTCTTGCCACTTAAGGCATGAGCGAGAATACGCAGGGTGGTCACCTTGGCAGTTAACGCAGCAAGTAATGGAAGGGCACTCATTCTCATGAGCAGGACGGCCGCAACGTGGACAAGTCGCAGCACCGCGGCACGAGTTCTGTCCATCACCAAACCCCTGCCATTTGAAGCAGCGCAGCGGATTGGGGACATACGGCCGAACGGAGCAGGAGAGGTAACCAACGGTGATGGAAAATGGTAACGCTGGTTTGCTAATGTTAAGATAACATGCTTGGTCGATACAGTCTGTCCATCTCTACGCATGCTGATACGTCGTACTGTCGTAACTCCCTGTGAAGAGAGCTCTTGAAGAAGTTCCTCCTCGGTGACATGCAGAAGATCAACTTCCGAGATCACTCCTCCGGAGGAATTCAGAGATCCATGGGGAGTTACTGTGATCGGCAGATTGCTGAAAGAAGAGCAGTTAAGGAGAGAACGATACTGTTGAGAAGAAGCAGTTTCGACAAGCAAATCCCCCGATCGGAGCTTTTTAACGGATTTCAGGGTACCGGGTAAAGAGTAGAGTCCCTTCGAGATCACAAAGGAAGAGAGCTTCGCAAAGAGCAAGATCTGAAGAATGAATGATTAAAAACACGGTACAGAAGCACCATCGGATGAAGGTGAAGGAGCTGTGCATTCGGTTCGGGCCCTCATGGAGGACCCGCTCGGAGAAGATAAAGTTTGTGTGCCCATAGAGAGGATAATATTCTGCTCCCGGCGGCCCCACCCACCACTGAGCCTAACAAGGGGACGTGCACGCACGCCAGGGCTGACTAGGAGCTATACCATTACAGCCGAGCCAAACGGAAAGATTAATCCCGCGGATCCGGCCGATCAGTTGACCCTAGACGGGGGAACGCAAAGGAACCCACCGTCTGGCCGCTTGCCTCAGTCCGGGCCACGACTAAGGCTCCCGTCTAGCATGAAGCAGGGGCCAAAGCAGTGTATTGGGGACAGTACCTCGCTCCTCAACTGCCAGGATCCCCCTTTCAAGCGACACGGGTCGCCGCGCAAGGCAAACGTGCGGCCACGCTGAGGGCGAAAATGGAAACCCTCGAAACATAGGGATAGCTGCGTGGACCGCTATCCCTGTAAAATAATGCAAAACAGAAGTACACGGTTAACACAAAAGACGGGACAAAACTGGTACAATAACAGAAAAGAACACAACGGTAACAAAAGACAAACAAAGGCACAAAACGCAAAGAAACCAAACGTCTGGACGAAGACAGAACAGAAACAAAACTGGCAGGGGAAGGAAGAACAAAACTAACACACGTGGCTCAGGCACCTCGGGGACGCCACGACTTTCCCCGTACTTACCAAAAAGGTAAGCCCCTGAGGGGCCTAAAAGTCATTAATTCTTACTATATCCGTGCTCATCATTCGATGTGACAGAAAGACCTGTATATTCCGGGGTGACCAATTTCTTTTTCCCTTTATTTTTACCTCCTTGGGCTGTCAGATAATCTAAATTTTTGAAGAGCTCATGTCGCATTACATATTTACTCAGGTAAATCAAAAGAGGAAATTTGACTTGTCTGGGGTTTTCGATTTAATTTTTTTTTCAGCAAACCGCACGGTTAGAAATTATTGACCAAATCGAACTTAATATTAGTTGCTAACTGATCAATTTATTTTCTACGGCCCTCGAAGGCTCACCTTTCAGTAAGTATGGGAAGTCGCATGGCTTCTACGAGCTTACCAAACCATTTAGTGTTTCATAATTACCTTGTGCTTGTTACAGCCTAGCCTTTACAAGTTCATGTGCCATTAAACTCCAATAAGCAAACAAGCCATTTTTGCAAATCTCTGTCCTCCCAGAATTCTCCGTGAAGCATGAAAGTCAAAGGAAAAAGTTTAATTTTTTTAATCGTATCGGATGAGATATGATCAATTGGGAAGCAGTTGTCTAAGAAAAATTCCTTTAGAGGCTCACCTTTTTGGTAGTACGTAGAATGAAGTGACTTCCCCTAGATACCTGAGCCATTTAGCGTTTCATATTGCCTTGTGTTTGTCACAGCATGGCCTTTACAGATCCTTGTGCTATTGAATTCCCATTAACCAACCCTTGTTAACCATAATGAATAATCCAGCTGGTGCTAACTACTGCCGATTTTGGACTAGAGCCATAATTAACTTCAGGATGTATCCAACCGTAAACTCGGCGAACTAGCTGTACAGGTTCTCCAATTCCTGAAACAAATGTAAACAAATGAAATATAACAAATTAGCGCATTTCTTATGCATAATAAAAGCAAAAGTACATATTTTTACAACAAAAAATGAGTGTAAATACATCTTTGATTAATTTTCATTAAAGTGTAACTCACAATAAATGCGATAAACTGAATACATTTGATTAGTCTTTTGTTAACCTATTTTTTTCTAACATTTGTCTTTTAAACATTTGATAACCTCTTATGTCTGTTCACTGGGAAGGCGAGGCTCTGCTCCACTAGGTCGCTTGGCTGAGAGCTCTGTACTTGGCCAAGGGAGCAGTCAGGACAACTCACTGTCTGGCAAGGAGTCTGCTAAATCCGTGACCAAGAGTTTTCCACAGTTGCCTCCGATCACAATGAAACTTTCTAACCAAAAATACTCATAGTCCTCAGAGAAAGCTGTCCCAGTGAAGTAGTGAAACAAAGTTTGATTATAAATATAAGATCGTTATTTATGCTTAATAATTCGTTGTTTCTGCACTTTATGCCATTTTTGCGAAATGGTAAGCAACCTTCTTATAATAACACCTTTGAACTGATCGTTTTTCCCATTTCTTGAAAGGTTTCCACGAGGCTGTTGGAGACGTGCTAGCCTTGTCTGTAGCTACGCCAAAGCATCTGAAAGGGATTGGTCTCTTGAAGGAGCAACGAGATAGCCCTGGTGAGTTCAGAATGTTTTGTGTCCTTGAATATTTTTGCAATTTCGGAGGATATTGGAACACTACATTTCATATTTAAGTGCCATTTTGGTTGATTTTTGCTTACAAATAATGAGAAGATTGCATCTCTTCACTTTTGCTCTTCAAATTAGAGTAGTAGCAAATTACTGACGATCCTTCCAGCGTTTTATGCATTTAAATAATATCTCAAATGAGAAACCTCTTCAGAGACAAAGGCTACTGTGGAGAGAATACGAGGGAATGCAATGACAATCACTTTCAATGGAAATGGTAAGGCAACAAAGAGTGTGTACCATTTGACTGGAGTTCATCTCAATTAACAGACATTTTTAAGATTCTTACAACCATGAAGCAGAAGCAAATGGTGCAAAGTTTGCGCCAACTTCTTTACTTAAAGGGGAGGCTTCATAAATATCTACAAGAGTGTAAAGAAAGTTTGATAATGTGCTTGACTTTGCCAACAATAGAAACCTAATATTCCCTTTTGCTCACCCCAGAGTTCAGTATCTTGCTTGCCGGGGATTGAGTTCGTCGTTATTTCGAGCTGCGCCTAGAATTATTCCTTTTCTTGCCACGGCCTCTTTCCTATTTTTCTTTTACTCTTCTTTCCTTCTTCGCTTATCACTTTTTAAATTTTTTTTTAATTTTCTCTTCTTTTCACCCAAAGGTTCAGTATCCACGTAGCTATGACCTGCATGCTGGAGGGGGAGGGTGTTGCTTCACAATAGCGTGGCCACGTGCTTGCCGTGTGTGACGACCCGTGTCACAGGGAAAAGGGATCTTGGCAGTTGAGGGGCGAGGTACTGCCTTCAGTACACCGCTTTGACCTTGGCTTCAGGTTAGACGATAGATAGGCGTTCTATCTCTGTCCCGGGATGATGCCATCCACATGGACTTACCTTTTTGGTGAGTATGGGGAGTGACGTGGCGTCCCCGAGATGCCCGAGGCATGAGTGTTCCGTGTTCATCATGTGCTTGGCACAGCATGGCCTTTACAGGCCCCTTGTGCCATCAAACTTCAAACCAACCAATCAACCTGGGCTGAGGTAACCGGTTAGATTGAAGAGAATTTAGTACGCGCCAACTAGGATTAATCTCTTCTTGCTGGCGCAATTGTGAGGGTATAACTCCTTGTTAGCTGTAGCGTGCTCGCACGACCCCTTGTTTTGTCTCGTGGAGGGTAGGACTGCCGGGAGCCGAAAATTATTTTCACATATAACATGAATAATTCTACATCAACTAACTTGAGCGGGGAGTCAGAGACCCCGAACCGAAAGCTCTTCACCTAACATCACCGAATTGGAACCTCTCCCATCTTTTCTCTTGTTCATTCTTATGATCTAGTTTTGCATTCTTTGTCTCCATTTGTTTCCAAAGGTACTTAGAGTTTAGCTGTCGGACCAAAGTCTATTAAAGAACAGCGTTCAGGAGATTTCCTCATGGAAACTGCTTCAACGACATAATCCAACGCCCTCCCAAAGAGTATACAACTTGCAGATGTATCGATTACAGTCACTCTTCATACTAAACTGAACACCTCACGCGGAGTAATTTTGGAAATTTATTTACTCTATGCTCCGGGGAGTAAAATTTTAACCGAACTTGCAAGCCAGAAGGTTACAGCAGTGGCACACAAAAATGCTCACACAAATCCTTATTATGACATTTGGAACTTCTACGTTACCAACAGAGATAAAGGCCGACTACTTCATGTGCTTAATGAGATGTATGTACCGAATCTTTCCGCTCCGGTCCTTCAAATGTCAACTTTTTGGTCACCATAAATCTTCTCTGGGTTCTCCAACCTGCCTTAGAAGTTCTCGATGCTTAAACTCTCAAGGTAACCATCCTGCATATTCACGTTCATGCCCTTCCCGGGAACAAGCGCTATGGATACATACCGTTTAAAGATTACACAAAATTTGACCTATACTGCAGCCAAAAAGTGTTTGACTCCGACTCAATTAACTGGTTCTGTTTCTGGTACAGCAGCTGACCGATCTAATGTTACTGTGAGTATACATTGAGACAGTTTCTCTCCCTTCGTTACCGTCACTTTTAACCAAACGTCCAAATCATCACCTGTTGAAATCAAAACTACGCATAAATGTACACCCATTAAACTCCAACTGCACAGTCTATTAAAATATAATAATAATAGTTCAACCGATTCTCAAAAAATCAAATAGTAAAAGATACTCGAAAAAGATGACACAACAAATAGAAAAAGGGGTCATTTCTCACGGTGCTCTTCTGCTAACCAAACCGAAGGATGACATATATCAGGACGAAATGGATGTAGATGGTTTCGTAACAGTAAAATCAAAGACACCTTGAAGCGGCAGCAACATCAGACTAAGCCACCACCTCCTACATAATCAGATCATGCACTACAATATCATAGAATGGAATTCTCGTGGTTTTCATGCCAACATGGACAATACTAAACAGTTTATACATCAGTGTGTTTTTCTTCGCAAGAAACGTGTTTAAAGCCAACATGTGAGGCGAAGAAACGACACATCAATATCGGTTGCAATCAGTTCCTTCTGAGACGAGTGATGGTGGTGTTGCGCTATTTCTCCCTCACCACATTCCTCCCAGAGGCTTCAGACATCCTCGCAGGCAGTCGCTATTCGCACATACTTACCTTCTTCTGTAGCAAACTGCTTTTTGTACTTGCCTCCTGGTTATCCATGTAACTTTTACCGAACTTCAATACTTCATTGCGCAGTTACCAACACCGTTTCTGCTGCTTCGAGATTTCAATGAAAGCAATGGTCAGCAGTGGGGCTGTCTTGATAAAAACAGCAGAAGGTAAGTGGTCGAGCGTTTTTCATTTTGCGCGCTCTTTTCACCTTGTGTGCATTTTACTTTCATGTTTTTGGCTTCTTTTGCTCATAACTTAAAATCTATAACAATGAACAAGTTAATCTGACAGTATTTTATTATTTTGCAGAGGGTGATATCAATTATCTCTTAAAAATGGCGATGGATAAAATAGCATTCATCCCGTTCTCCTATCTTATGGATCTCTGGAGGTGGAACGTGTTCAGCGGCAACATAACAGAAGATCAACTCAATACACAATGGTGGAAAATGAGGTATGTCTTTTGGTTTTGTGGCATTTGGTTTTGGGCTGCTTGAGGTTTGAGGCATTTGGTTTTGGAGGTTTTACCCTTTGAAGGTCGTTTCAGTTCTTTTTTCCCATTTCCTAATTCTTTTTTTTTTCTTGTGCGTTTTCTCATCGTGTTTAGTTAATACTGACAATCGAATTCTGTTCCATTACCAAGATGATTGTGTCTCTGGGGTAGTTTCGATAACGCGTTTTGCCTTTGTTTCTTAATGTTCCATAAGATGACGACAGAAATGGTTTACGCAATTTTATGGGTGGATCTGACTGTGTGTTTTTCGTTGTCGATAAATGTTCCATTTTTTGTTTCTTTATTTCTAATGCATTTTGTTTTGTTTTTCATCACATTTTATGGTATTTGTCTGCCGAGGGAACTTTGTTCCGCAATTAATGCAATATATAGGACGAGGGAACTTGTTCCAAAATTATGGCTTTTTATGACAAGGGTAGTCATGTTCGGTTGTATAGTATGGTTAACTGCAGTTTAGGCAACTTAAGTTTATTGCAGTTTAAGTTAACTTAAGTTAACTGCAGTTTAGGCAACTTAGGCAACTACATCGAGGGTAGTTTTATTTCTCTGCTGGGGGTATTAATGTTATCTATGTGATGACGGAAAAGTTTTGCGCAATTTCATGGATTTTTGGAGAGTGATCGTCAACCATGGCTCTAGCAAGTCAGAGTCTAACGCAGTTATGAAGAAACATGTCACTCAATAAAAATCAGAACTCAATTGCAGACTTACCTAATTTAATTGAATGTCGATGACATATGTAATTTTAATGGCTTCTACATTTGCTCGAGCTTTGGTTTTATAGCTTCGTTCTTTCTAGCTTGGCCGCCGGTGAGGAGGAGCTGGTTGAGCTTATTTCATGTAATTATCTTTGGCTGGCTGCCGTCTTGGTTGAGCAGGAGCCACGGCTTGAGTTATTCGGGCAATTATGGCAAGACCGGTATGTATTGTTATGCTGGGTCCTCGAGATATTGGTCGTGGGGTTTCAGCACAGGAATAGGCGGCTAAGGGGTAACCTCTTATGTCTGTCCATCGGGTAGGCGAGGCTCTGCTCCACTAGGCTTCTCTCGCTTGGCTGAGAGCTCTGTACTTGGCCAAGGGAGCAGTCAGGACAACTCTGTCCAGCAAGGAGCCTGCCAAACCCGTGACCAAGAGTTTCCCACAGTTGCCTCCGATCACAATGAAACGCTGTCTAAAAGAAAACTGCCTGAAAAGAGCTTGCTTGTGCTGGTTTGTGCTCACTGAACATGGAGGACTGTCCAAATCTTGTGGTTATAATGTCTCAGGACGGGTAAAATCCCATCTTCTAATAAACTTAAAGGCTCTGGTAGGAGGACGGCTGTCTTTGGGCTCTCTAGTTCGATAATATAACTAGTACGTTCCACTCTTTGCACGTCATCTCCCCCCGCTTAAAAAAATATATATCTTACAGATACTGATTTTTCCCTTGCTTTCTCTGTCAGGCATTGATCTTCCCTCAGAACAATCATGAACCTCTGAGTCAGTAAAAGGGGGGTAATTTTCCGTATCCGGCAGTGGATGGTGCTGCCTTTATTAGCTATCTAATGCTTCCACCTCTTCTATCACTGAGCGTTCTTACAAGCAAATGCTAAACTAACGTATCTCGGGGTGATCTTTATTATGACTCTCTGGGGACCACGTGTAACAGAATCTGCCTTGAAACACTTAGTGAGTAGCAGGATGACACGAGCAACAAACTCGATGGTAGATGATCATACTTTTCAAAATAAGCCTCCTTGATGTGCACAATATTTTTTTTGACAAACCACTCATTTCAACTTCAACAATAAAACTACTCTTTTACTGAATAAAAATTTATGGTTTAGAATTTTCCTTTACTTCAACTTTTTATAATTGCTGTTTGACCTGTTTCAGATTAAAATACCAAGGTCTCTGCCCTCCCGTCAGAAGAACAGAAAGAGATTTAGATCCAGCTTGCAAGTTTCACATTATTTCCGGTTCGACGTACATTCAGTATGTAAACATTTCATTAATGAATATTTTGTCAGTTTACTGTATATTCATATTTAATATGTCTAGCGTCGTCAATATATTTTGTATTTATGGAATAAGGCGATTATGACCCAATGATGTACGTAAGAAGCGTAGATATTCCTTTATAGATATTTCTGCAATAATTATCTTGGGTGCCAGATGCCCGGCATTTCCTCAAGGGAATTTGGGCTGATCTGAAGTAGCAACCGTTTTGTTAACATTACAGATTTTATTAATAGTATTAGAAGTAGTCTATAAAACTATAGGCTAAAAGCACAAAGTGTGTTATGTTTTATTCACTTGTGGTAATATGAAAAAGACCTATGCTTTCGAAAGGAACCATTTTCAGCAGCGGGAAATGAACAAATGTTATTTTTTTCTATACACTGCTACATGGTAAACAAGCTTTTTTTGGCCACGAAGATCGTCGATGTTCAGGTCACCGGTTCAAATCCGAGTAGCCGTTTATGTTTATCCTTCTTCTAATAGAACACCGCCGTGAGACTTGCCGACAGATAAAAAGAAAGGAATTAGTTTTTTAAAGGCTTATTTGCCCTGTAATGGAAGCATGTAAAGAAAAGAAATACTAAAAGACTTTTTATAGTTCCACACACACACACTCAGTTGAATAATATGGTAGATTAATATGGAGAAAATTAGCAAAATTTGTAAAATAGCTATATGACATCTAAGGTAATACAATTTGTAATCTAATTGATGTGCGAAGAGTTGAGTATAGCACTGTCTACAATACTGGGTTCAGTACGGTGGAAATAGAATTTATCCTTGTTGTTCCGTATTTTGGTGACCAGTAAAGTTTACGGTAAGCCTCTGTATATTAGACGATGCCCTCTCGGGCAAGTCACCGCCTCCACACCTCTGGACGAGGGTACTAGCGGCCCAGCCGCTGCAAGCTCAGAAATAGAGGAGCCTGAGCTTCAACCGCAGAATTCGGTACCAGGTTCACCCAAGCTGGCTGAACGCCGAAGCAGAACAGAACAGAGCTAGTACTGATATTAATATCCGTCGTCATATCGGGGCGGAGGCAGTCGTCGGACACCCCTCGGGTGGGTTGACCTGGCCGCTCCCTCTCGACCAGGTTCAGAGCCTCGGTTAAGTGGCTTAGTGGTGCAGAGCCCCGCCGGACCGAATACGGGCAGGCATGTGGGGATACACCGCCACCGACTTATCCGGTGCTACGCCCTGCCATAACTGCACGAGTATCCGGATAGCCCAAGCCGTAACCCTAAGCCCGAAGGCCAGAGGGTTCGTGCCCAGCCAGATGGCAGCCGTCCGAAAACGATATGTCTGAGAACTCTACTGTACGAAGCATCAGTAGGGTAAAACTAACCTGTCTCACGACGGTCAAAGTTTACGGTAGAAAAGCTAAGAAATTAAGCGTTATAATTTGGTTGATAGTTAAATAGCATTCCACTATGCTTTTATTAATTAAATATACAGTAGGTTTAAGAACGTGTTTGTGATGGCACAGTATTAATAGATGCACGTAGGCAGAAATTGTGATGTCAGTGATCTATACAGAGAATGTAGCTATCCGAAACAGACGTCTAGAGCTCAGGAACGATTGTGGCGTTCAGCTTTTGGTGGTCCGTAAAGCTAAATGTAGATGTAGGTGAGATTTAACCTTCTTGGGATGTACACTAATTGTGTTCATAAAGTCCAAAGGAAGTCGGTTAAATTATGATATGAAGACGACTACTGGTTTCAGAATAAAAATTTAGTTGATAGATCGCGAGTGCTCTCTTTCTCTTCAGTGTTTCCGCTGGTTAAATCAATTAAGTTTAGAAATATTAAAATGGTAGAATGCAATTGACTAATGTGTAAGACGCCGAAGAAAGAGATCAATGATCGAAATATTCACCAATATGGAAAATTTAGAAGATATTTGGAGGTTGCAGTTGAAACTTTAAGTACAGTTTTTTTTTGTATTTAGGTATGAGAAAGCTCATTGCATTTCATCACGCTTTCTTCGAAGGTTACTTAAACAGCGTTTAACGCAGAATAATTTCAGAGTTTTATCATTTTCGTTGTGATATTCTGTCTTTAGAAAGACATCTAATTAATCATTATTTGTGACATATCGCTCCTTTCGGAAGTAATCCGCAGTGTACTGTCAGTTGTCAGTCAATGCGTTGATTCACCCGTTCGTTCAGCTTTTCACTCATTGAGGAATGTAAATAATTCTTATTAAGTAAAAACAAAACTCGTTTCCGACGTATGATGTTGCTTCA
>JJRW01S0005625.1:81628-92107 GCA_001188405.1 Loxosceles reclusa | reverse complement strand
TAATTTATGCTTATTGCTATTCATGACGACAGAGAGGGTATCCGTAATTTTATTGAATTTTTTGACATGGGCAGGCATGCTGGGTGTTTGCCTGTTGCTGATTTTCATTTTGTAGATGTATTTGTAAAAGTTGCTTTTTCTCGACTGCGGGATTCGAACTGACAGTCCCGTCAGCTCCGGGGAGAACGCTTTATCGGTTAGTCTGTGCCGACAGGTTTCTGAGCAGCTTGTTATCGATATCATCTGTGGGGAGAACATTACACTCTTCCTCATGTAGAAAGAGAGAGAGGCCAGGGTACTTTCCGAAATCCAGTGATGGACCTAACTGTTGGTTTCTTCGCCACTGGTGTGTGTCCATAAGATCGGGCGCCATATTAATAAAACTCTGTCTTATTTGTCGAACCCGGGATTCGAACCTACGGATCTGTCATCTCTGGAGAAACCGCTTTTCCATTTAAGCGTCGCCACAGTTACCTGGATAGCTTACTATCGAAGTCTTTTAGGGGAGAATCTTACATCCTCCCCACATTGAGAGAGAGGTCAGGACACCGACCCGACCTCGAATAGTGAACATAACGGTTGGGTCCTTGACTACTAGTGTGAGTCCCTTTCCGGGCACCATGGTAATGAAATCTGCTTTTTTATCAACGCCGGAATTCGAGCCTATGGATCTGCCATCTCCGGAATGACAGCTTTACCGATTAAACTAAGCCGACGGGTCTTGGAGCTTATTTTCGAAGTTTTCGTGAAGATAACCTCACAAATTCGATTACGGAATGGCCTTCCCACTGGAGATACACAATCAGATTCTATAAACGTATTCAAAAACACATTTAAAGAGATGATACATTACAGAGATTCGTCGCTCAACTCCATTGATCTATAACCTAAAGAATGGTGGCACAGGCCCATGAGACCCCGTACATTCGGTCCTCTCTGCTCTTCCAGTCAACTAATAGTCCCATTCTTCTGTTCTTCTAGTGCTCTTCAGTTATCTTAATATATTTCCTTATTCTTTTTCTTACATTTTTATTTTTTACCTACCTATTCTTTTGAAGTTCCGTCATTCTTTGTTTCATATCAAATTGGGAACGCTATATTCTATTGTAAATGTTGTAGTGTAGTGGATAAATAAAATTGATTGACTGAAATCATATGTTTCTTTCTTTACGTTGCGAATATTTTCTTTCTTTTCCTTTTTTTTACATGAAATATACCCAACGAAGGAAACAGACAAATACATATTTCTTTGTTAAGAAACCGATACTTTCAAGTTGTTGCACATGGAATGTCAGATTTAGTAGTGAGATATCAAAGAAAAGTAAATGTATGTGGAAAAGAATTTTTGTTAATGAAAATCAAATAAACACAATATACACCTCTTCTAGCGAAATAGCAGCGTACCTATGCAAGTTTCGTAAAAGTGCTGCGTTCGAAATTGAAGAAATTCCTCTCTCACAGGCATTTTCACGGTGTTCCATTATTAAACCTGTTCCCAGGACATAAATGGTGAAAAACGCTTAAAAAAGTGGTAGTCGGTTGTCGAGAGATCTCAAGTATTTGGTGCATTGGGAACAGTTTCGTAGTGCAAATTACATAATGTTTGGATTGTTGTTCTTAACACATAGATCTCACGTTATCAAAAAACAGAGAAACTCCATCCGTGTTGATAATATATATCGCTTAACTCGTAATATTTTATGCATTGCATGCAAAATCAATGCAACACAATCATCTTTGAACACAATCATGTTTCTTGAAAAATGGTTTCACCACTTTTCAAGAACGAATAATAAATAATACCAGCTGCATATTGCCATACAGCCACCATTCTCTTCCTGTGATGTGCATTAGGTTTCGATTTGTGCTTTGAGCTTCATCAGCAACTACATATTAAGCAGATCGTCGGCGATATAGTGTAATATTCATTCCTCGTCACATTTCACCATTACTTTCAAAAACGGAGAGTTTCTGTTCTCGGAGAGCAGAGAAACTTGCTGTCAACTCATGACGTTTTGTTCAGTGAGCCATGAAAAACCCAATCGTTAAACTTCTTGAGTTTTCCATGTGCTTAGAACTGACGAAAAACTACCGAATAGTGTAAGATCAATTCTTCCGTTATGTCACTTACAATTTGGATATGGTCTGATTGCATCAGTGTCATCCGTCATTTGTTGTCGATGGATGGTGCTGCTTGTCTAAGTGGTCCATTTTGAAAGGTCATATCTTCGGATCGGAATTTTCTGAACCACTACTGTACTGTTCGTTCATTTACTGGGTCAGATCCAAATACTATTTTGATGTTTCAAAGTATCTCTCTTGGGGCTACTGTCTTGTTGGATCCCACAGCTTCTTCCTGAGGAAATACCTTCCAAAACGACAAATGTTACGGGCCGCGTCTCACGCATTCTTCAACGTTCCTTCAGTGATCACCACGACAACACTACCTTAGGTTTTCATGGTCGCCTGAGATGTCTCCCATAGAACATATGCGGGAAATAAATGCTAGAATGTTGTCCCGCATGTCGTCAAGCGAAACTACGACTCGTGGACTGCAGATACGCATTAAATCTTCAAGGAATAACATTCAACGAAAAGCCATACGGAATCTTAGTCCAACACTACTAAGTCGTTTGGAATCACTTTTAAGTACTTAAGTTTGACGCACAAAGTACTGAATTCGGCATGTTCCTTTTGGTTTTCAGTTTTCAAATTTTAATCCTTTATACTTCGCATAATGTGCTGTTACTTACGCCCTTGTTGTTGTGGAAATTTCTATGAACAACTGTGTATTTCTAGCTTAAATAATAATTGTATAGCAGTCCTTATTAAAGTAGAAATTAGAACAAAACTTATCAGCAGCTTAAAGTCATAAACATTGTACTTAAAGAAGAGGATTTAGAAACGAGTGAACCATTGCATTTTAACATATGCATATTTATACAAATTTAAATACTGCAGATGTCTCGGATTCTGGAAGTGCCTTTTCTGGTGGAAGCATTGTATTACTTTAGAGGATTTCAAGCACGAAGTACTCTGTGAAGTGTAATATGGTTAATTTATTACGCTGACGTTTCCAGAGAGGACCGCTAACTTTTCTGCACAAATTTTTCACACACTCCATATAATGTTTGCGGAAAATACCCAACTTTCGTCGTTCTGGGGGCATAAGTGTATAATTTGAGGAAATAGTTTTAGCTGTTTCCACTCTTGTAGTTCTCTAATAGATTAAACGGTGAAAACTAAGTGAAGAATCTCTATTTTACAAGCTGTGCGCATGAACACATGCAATAAAGTTTAGCTAGATTTTGGCACAAGCGTGAAATTAGGATAGATTTCATCTATACTATATTGCTTCATACAGAGTGATGTCCATCCACATAAAATAATGCTCTCTATGAGAAAGGTGTATCAATAATCTAATTGTTTTCTCACATTGCAGTTAAGTTTAAATAAATTATTTACGCTAAGAAGATATAGATACAGAACTTTCGACATTTAGTAACCAAGTGATATCTATTTTACCACACGCGATTCGAAAGAAACCAATTTCTCACACACTGATGTTTATACTCACTGCCAAAAGTTAAGCACACAGGGGTTAAGAGCGAACAAATCGACAAGTAGAGCTTTGGTTGTCACGAAATATGGCATATGGCAGGAAAGTACCAAATATGTTTCCGCATCAAAAAAAGGAAACAGAATTACATAAAAAGATGAAATTAATATTGATTTTTCATGAGATTAAGTCATATTGGAGTCATTAACAAAACGATGTTTAAAGCCGAAACAAACAAACAAAACCGACATTAATAGGGTATATGACCATCACTCATCCGCATACAAAGTTTACAATGTGTAACCATGCTTTTCATTAGGTGATCAACCACCGCAGAGGGAAGTAATATCCACTCCTCCTGTAGAGCAGTTTGCAACTCTGTGGAAGTGGCAGGGGGTGGGACACGTGTGCACACAGCACGCCGGAGGGCAACCCGATAAATTTCGATGGGATTAAGGTCGGACGAATACCCCGCCCACTCCATACACGCAAATCCCCTCACTCCCCAGATAGTCGTCCACGACGTCAGCTCTATGGACACGAGAATTACCATCCATTAAAATGAAACCAGGGCAAACTGCTGCATTGTGCAATCTCACAGTGGGGACTTCATCACGATACAGGACAGCCGTCACAAAACCCTTCTATTGATGTGCAGGTCGGTGCGATATCCCAATGAAATCCCTTCCTACACCATGATGTTTCCACCTCGGAATGCGTGTGGTTCGGTGATGTTCCGGAGCTTTGTAGTCTCCAGACCCTTACAAGCGTATCATCTGGTTGCAAGGCAAATCTCGATTCATCCGTGAACATAACGTTGACCTACTCAGACACAGTCCAATTGACATATTGCTGACATAACTTTAACCGGTCACCCCCAGATTGGACGGATAGAAGAACACAAACTCGTGGTACCCATTTATGTGTAGCCTTTGGCTCAAAGTGTTGTGGCAGATATCGCCTTGGGACAACTGTTTGGCTTGTTTGGAATTGTTTCCATATTCGTGCAATCGTGGAATGATGAAGGCTGTATAAAAGAGCAACATCCGTGATTGATTACACTGCTTCAATGCGTCCGACAGTATGTCAGGGCTCAGAATCTACCATTCGTCTTCTGGAAGATATTGAAAGACATCTGTAGTGAAGAGAAACCGTGCGAAAGCTCTAAAATCTTTTTATCAGCACATTCAATTCATGTAACCCATGCTGGCTTCTTATTACGATAGCCTTTTTTGCACATTTCTCGACACAGAAATGTGATTGGTTGTTACATAACATGTTTGCATACTTCCAGCTACCTCTGCAGTGAATCGGAGCCTTTCCAGTTCAGATTGGCTTATGCAAATTAACATTTTCCTCTGCGTGCTCGATTTTTGGCAGTGAATGTAATATAAAGTTCAGAAAAATGTTCCGAAGAGTGTGAGAACATTATATATACAGAATGATCATGAACACATATACAGAATGATCATGAACACATATACAGAATGATCATGAACACATATACAGAATGATCATGAATACATATACAGAATGATCATGAATTAACTTCAAGCTCTGTTAAGTACGGACTATATGTAAGTGGTGAGTCGCGCTTGTATGTTGTCCGAGGTATACTTACAGATGTTTCTTCATAATGGTAGAATTAATGGTTCTGTGTGTGTGGAAACGTCTCCTTCTGTGTTTGGGAAGTTAGCATTTAGTGACCGAGTCAAATGATAATTGCCATATTATGGCAAACCTAAGGATCTATTGACATTTATACTGCACGTTAATATTTATTTGCCTATAAGTATATTTTACTGCGTAGAATCAAAACCTTACAGTAAATCTCACATTAGGAGCGGACTACAATTTTATAAATTCAATTCTATCTCAGAAATTAGACCTGAAGTGTTCGATCCAAAGGTATTTTGTGAATCAGCGCCCCAGGAACAGGTCTGAAAACAGACACCAAGATTGTTTTTTGTTGGCCAGTGTATTAACACGAGAAATAAGCGTTTAATCACTTGTTTCGTGCTGCCGGAGGGCAATAAGCTAATATACAATGCTTTTAGGGCATAAGAAGTTACAATGACATCTTGATTCTGTTTATTAAGAAAAATATGGAGTTTATAATAAAATTTCAGACCGGCTAATTCCAAGAATTAATTTACGATACAGCACGCATGTTTAGACTGTGACGAAATATTTTTAAAGGAATCGTAACTGCAAGCTATATCACATGAATTTACATTTATTTGAAAGCGCATGTCTAGTAATACTTGTATTTTTCTATTTCGCGCGAATCTATCTAATACAGATTACTTAAGAACCCACTCAAATGACAAGGAAATTCTCTGTCAACACTTGTGAGAGGATTCCTCCCACATCTCAAAACATAAATACCTCACATCTTCTGATAATCATGTTGTGTCCATGTTACCGCCTTTCATGGCCAAAAATGATTGCTGTTGGTACGTCAGAATCAACAGTGCACTATGCAACACGCTAACTAGATGGACGCTAACTAGATGGCTCTCGACCCAAAAGTTTTACTCACCTGCACACAATGGTGATAGAATGCGTTGGGTTGTATAATTACATGATTGTTGTAATAATGCACCCCTGCATCAGTAAAATCAACAACCAGACGAGGTCGTTTCTTCCTTATTATTCGTCAGTGAAGGACATGGTGTATGTTACTACAGGGTGCATCATTAATATAAATTGCGATGGTACTCAATCATCAAATCAACAAATCATGAGTTGAGCGTCATCTAGTGAGTACAGTTGATATGATGTTTCTAATATAACATCCAGCTCAAATTTTGCACGTGACAGCGCGCTTTGAACAGCAGTATTTCACATCATTCACTTTGCGTTTCAATTTTCTCCATTTCTTCCACTAAGGCTGTACTGCGCAGCTTTATATTATCCCTACTTTCAGCGTCATGTTTCCGAAGATATCACATTTTATTCACGATTTATTCTTCTACAAATCTCGGTTACTCTGAAGAGTAAGTAGTACAATCGTGAGTGTTTGGAATGAGAAGTCTTACAATTGATCCAGAACCGTCTGGGGCCACCTTCAAAATGGAAGATACTAGTGTCCACTTCGCGCGCATTCTTCAAAGTTTCTTTTTGGAATCACCAAGTGACGACTCTTCCATGACCTTCAATGTCAGCTGATTTTTCCTCTATCGAACATGTGTAGGATATGATTTCTAGGCGGTTAGCTCGCATAATAAAACGCGCTGATACAACCCAGACATAATGGCTATCTATTCAGTTTAATGGGGTAACATTCTAGACAACACGCAAAATATGTATTAGTCACTGCTACACAATGTGGTATCAGGTATACATTGACGTGCTGAACGTCTTGGTGTACTCCCTAATATTGTGTCGGACTGCCTTTAGCAGAAGGTCGACGTGACATTGAGTCAACTAATCGTCGGAAGTCCCTGGACAAAATATTTAGCCATGCTGTCTGCATTTAACTTCGAGCACAGTATCGTGACTAGGTTATGTTCAACATTTGAAACTAGTGGAATGTTCTTCCGGAGCAAGGGGGAACATCGTCCTAGCAGCACGATGCTCCAAGAAGATCATTATATTGCTCTTTCAGCGGAAAGGAAGCTGGTGACCTGGCTCGTCAGTCACACGCAGCCACAGTAAATTGTATTTCCCGTAAAACTGTTGCAAAACGTTTGAGAAAGAAAGGACTATGAGACCGAAGATTTATTGCATGTGTCACATTCTCGAGAGGTCATCGTAGTGCCCGTTTGCAATGATGTTGTCTACATTGCAATTGGACTGATGGCGACTAAACTACCATACTCTTCTGAGATGAGAGTAAATTAGGTCTATCGTCTGATTCTGGACGGCAACTGATATGGCGTGGGTTTGGCAGTGCTTATCGTCCAAAAAATATTCAAGAAAAGCATCGATATCTGACTTTCAGTACCACGGTGTAGGAGGACAACATGAATAATGGCCGCACAGGCATATATGTGCTTGACCGAGGGACCGTGGTCTGCCAACGGTATATTGATGACGTTCTGATTCCACATGTGCGAGTTTTTCAAGGTGCTGTAGGTGAAACGTTTCGGTTTATGGAAATGATAACGCGCCTCGTCATTGCACACGGACTGTAGAGGAATGTCTTGACAGCGAGGATATTTATCGCATAGTCTGGCCATCACGTTCACCTGGCATGGATTCAATTGGAAATGTATGGGATGCCTTGGGAAGATGTATTGCTGATCGACAACATCCGCAGACAAAAAAGGAGACCCTCATCTGTGCAGTGAACGACTAGTGGAAGAACTTGCGTCAACAGCTCCTGGATCACGTTGTTTTTAGTATATCACGTTGAGTACAAAGTTGCATCGCACTTCACAGTTGTCATATTATATCTTACTGATATGACGCTCAGGCTTGTTTGTAATCTGTATTGTGCATTCTTTGTACAACCATGTCTTCGGTCTATACGCGTCTTTTTACAAAAACGCATTTTTTTGACATCCTGTGTACTTCCTTTCAACACTATTATTGCATTAAAGTACGTTGAACATGCTGTCAATAATAGTTTTTTTTTGTCTACAACTACACTTACTTTTTCATATACGTACCATTTCTTTTTCGCCCTTAAAGTTTCTCCACGAATGTGCAAGCGTTTCTATCCACAAAGTTTCTCGTATTTCGTATACGTGGGATTCCGTAGGAAATGACCTTATACTTGTGCCTATGTTGACAGAACACGATCGCCACTTACGACAACGGTAGGCAAGTGAACATCATGATTAGATTATAGGACAACAGAAACGAGTTGCCTGGTCGGATAAATCACAATTTCTGTTACAACACCTCAGTAGCGGATTCAGGATATAGCTTCTTCTAGAAGAAGAAATGCTCTACACATACACTACCGGAGGTGGCAGTGTTATAATTTCAGGGACTTTCGCAAAGACAAATTTGGAACCCGTGGTTGTTGTAGAACATGCAATGAAAGCTGTGGAGAACGTCAATATCTTTGCTGATATGCTACACATATACATGGCTTCTGTGTTCTCCCTCCGGAACTAGTGTCTTCCAACTGAGTAATGCCGTATGTTACAAAGCAAAAATTAGGCTCTGTAGGTTTGAGTAAAACATAATGGATATTTCCACTTCATGTCCTGCCCGACTACCAATTATCCGTGCCACCTGAGAGCTCAGAAACAGTTATCACGTAATCAATAGGAATAGCGACCTGTGCTTTTACATCTGATGGAATATGCTTGAAATGAACGATTGACAGTTTTTTGTCAGAAAGAGAGGGATTTTTTCTCTTTCGCTCTTTTAAAACGGCTCTTCTCCTTCTGAGCGAAAACTACTTTAACAAAGGGGCAAGCCAAATTCTCCTTTTATAAATGACTATGTTTTGATCCACAGTGAACTGAAATCTGCTTAAGGAAAGCAATATATATTCATAAAAGTGTTCCTATTTCTGCTCTTTTCGGAATAATATGTGCTTAGAAAATGGATCTAATTATAAAGGAGTGACTATTTTGGAGCATCCAGGTATACGTAAGCATTTTAGAAGGCGGAAGAGAGAGCTTTGTTTGTTTTAGTTTGCAACGGAAAGGGGCTCAAATGCCCTTACGTCAGACGCAGGAAATAATAAAACGAACCCAGTAGGACTAGTCACGCGAATAATAATTATCTTAGTAGAGAACTGTCCTTTCAGTTGCTCATTTTTAGTGAGTACGGCTAGTGACGAAGTTTCATATCCATTTAGTTTTGTGCAATTACAATGTATTTGACAGAGCATGAAGTCTACTATTTAATATCCCTTGTACTATGAAATTTCTGTTAAACAGCCAACCAACCTAATAGAACAGTAGAGACTGAGACGAACAAATAACAACTCATACGGTTTTTCTGTTATGTTGTTCCAGCAAATTGAAAACATTAGAGAAAGGGTGAGCGAAAACTTTACGCAAGCATTAGAGTGGTCAGGTGTTTGCTTTTAAGAGGGGGAAGTTTAGTATACAACGGAGAAAATATGCTTAATCAATTATCGAATAATGCATTATCAGAGTGAGATAGGTAAGGTTTTTCACGTGAAAATAAAACATGATTACTAATTACGATCCCAAGCTCCTGATTGATTAATGTTTTATTGTAGTTAATTTATCAGAAATGATACTCAAATCAAATAAAACTCATCTGGCGTCATCTAGTGTCGTTTAGAAGAGTAGAAATCAGAAGTGTTGTGCCGCACGTGCGCCGAAGCAAGAAATTTAAGCAGCAGTCAAAGACAGTGACTCTGTGCATATGCGAGAATTTTTAGTTGAAAACACCGAGAACTTTCTTTTGTTCGCCGCCATCGACAAGCTTCTAGAAAAATCTCTGAGCCTTCAAAAGGCGAAAGCACGTTAGTTGGGAGAGGAAGTTGACCGGCGTGACAATTGAAGAATTTTTGTTTGATTTTTAGCGAATCCGTAAGAGGCGTTCAATTTATCGATTGGTTTGCTTTTTTTTAGCCGAGTGAGTATGTGTTCTCTTTTGTTTTCTGTGCGAGTATTGGAGGAGCTTCTAATAGTAATTTCGAGCGGATTTCCAGGGGTTTGGACAGTGGGAACTGGATTCTGAGCTGCTGTAAGATTGACGTCTCACTACGATGAGTAATTGTTCGTTTTTGCTGCGTTAGTCACTGGTGGGTGGTTTAAGTTTGTTCTTTTATTGTCGTTGGATTTTGCTAATGATAGTTAAGGGGGAGAATTTTGTTATCGGCGCAGTAGGAAAAAGGTACATAGCTCTCCCCCTTATGCCATTTTGCGTTGTGTCCAATGTTAGCCGGCTATATTTCTAATAAACATGTGTGTATTATTTTATTTGTTAGCTGTGTATTGACAATCTGTATCTGTTGTAATTTTCAGTTTGCGCAGATA
>JJRW01S0005620.1:66885-77498 GCA_001188405.1 Loxosceles reclusa | reverse complement strand
TATACAAATTCAAAAAACAAAAATACACACACACACATATATATACATGTAATAAACACAAAAATAACAGTTTGAGAACCTCATGATAAGTAAAGTAATTACATTCTATGGTTTTAACAATATATTGCGTTTTAAATTAATTTTAACAACTTTTTAAACAGACCCAGAATGTTTACCTGCCTGATCTGGAGAGGGTAGGTATTCCGTAAATATGGACCAAGATAAAAGGGAGTACCTCTCGCCAATTCCGTTCTACATCTCTGATGAATCAATTCACTACTTAAACGATTTGGGTAACGGAGGTTTCTATGCTGAATATTGAGAACCTCTGAATACAAACCTTGCTTAATAAATTTAAACATAAACACGCCCAAATTAAAACTAAGTTGGTCCTTAATGTCTAGTAATTTATTTTTCCTTCGAGTAGTTCCAAGGTTGTCAGTATACGTCTTTAGAAACCCAATAAATCTATTTTGTGAAACCTGTAGTCTATTAATGTTTGTATAGGTTGTATTCATCCATAACAGTGAACAATAATTCACAAGCAGTAACACCAATGTTAAATACAGGATGTGCAGATATTTTAATGGTAGTAATTTATGTGAAAGTCTTATTTGCCCAATAAACTCTTCTCGGCGGAGTGCAGAATTCACACGTAAATAATCTAGGCGTTAGAGGGCGCCTTCTGCTTTCTTCACAGCCCACTGTCATTCGCAACGCGCCGACAAGGAATGTAAATACTTTATTTATTACAAAATCAAAAGCAAAACGACCACATATGCTTAATATTACAAATTAATCGAAGTCGAAACAATAATAAAATACCAGAATTAATTAAAATTACAAAATTTGCTCCAACGGGCGACCGCCTCTCCTGCGATAAGTTTGACGTCTGTCTGGATGGGCGACCTCGTTTTGCCTCTCAGCCAAAAGCTCTGTACTTGATTCCGGAAGCATCCAGGACAACCCACCCCAAGGTGTTTCCCAGTCCTTGGTGACACAGAGCCCTATGACCGCCTCTGATCCCGGTGAAGGGACAGACAAAAATTAAACTTCTGCTTCAGCAAGATGCTTGTGCTCATTGTCTCTATGTGGTCTACATATAAATCTTGTGATTATAACTTTAAATTTCACAAAGAATAAACCACGTCTTGTGGTAACGTCTATATTGTGCTAGTACTGCATTTGACTCGTGTTGTGACTTTTACCACCAGGTTGAAAGAACATGAGAAGTATGTGCGACTCTACCAACCAGAGAAGTCTGGAGTAGCAGAACACACCATACAAAATAAGCAGCAGATAAAGTTTACAGCAGCAACGTTACTTAGAAAAAGTAACCGATTGACCCACAGGTTGGTTCAAGAGGCGATAGAAATTCTAAAACACCCAAAGAATTTCAATAGAGAAGATGGGATGAAGCTATCCAATACATGGAAACCAGTTCTTTTCACACTATTATAAGGAGTTTTCCAAAAATTTAGGAATTTCCCGGGAGTTTATGAAATTCTGGGTAATCGTAGGAAATCTGGGTATTCCCAGGACTTCTGGGTAATCCCAGATTGTAGGTATAAATACTCTGTTCAAGACCCAGCTTATCATTTCACCTTCAGTTCCCTGAAGAAGATGTGTGCAATCCCATGGAAACGTTGGAACCCTGATCTCCAAATGACTCGGCACTCTGACCCAGAAATCTCTATGTACGTTGATGACTCTGGCCGCGAAAGCCTTCGAAGTTGGATATAGCAAAGAAAGACATCGGCTTACTAAACATTGTTACAAGCAAATCAATCTCACTGGACGATTTTAAGCAGAATGAACATATTTGAAGTAAGTAGCATATTTTCACTTATAATTTGACATAACGCACATTGATGTTCGATGCCGGATTTATTATTACACTTTCTAATTATTGTTTGAATTTTAGTTTAGTAAAACAAAAGCATGCACACTATAGCTAAATGCACTTCCGTTAATTTCTCTATTAAAATACAGTGTAAAACAGGAAATTCATTTCATTCAAAATAAAATGTTTAGTATGCACGCAAGTGACTCCCTTGCCTTCCCCCCTACCTCACCCCCATTCGTCCACGACAGACCTGAAACTCATATACATAAAATTAATTTCAAATATCTTGGTGAAACTAGTAGAGAGTGCCGGGAATCCGGATTACTAATTGTGAAGAATGGCTTTACTGGTATGTCGACGCCGGGAATCGAACCCGGAACGTTCTACTCTGGAAAGCCGCTTTAACCAGTTAAGCTACGTCGACAGAGGATTTCTGTGCTTATTTTGAACTCTTTTGTGGGTGGGCATTACATAATGTGACAATAAACGGATTTGAAATCATTGGAAAATGTTGATATTTGATCGCTATTGTCATCGTCAAATCTCAGTCGCATCATAATTCCTCACGATGCCCATAGGGAAACTCTGAACATGACCACCTTATTTACGTGTGCACACACACAACTCCTATTTCTTCCTTAGTACGGTATTTATTTTATTTTGTTTATTTATTTTTGCTAAATCATACCAAACACCAAAAAATGTGATTTCTCCTCTTCTGATTTGGGTTGGACATGGATTTGCGTTTCGAAATGCATTGAGAATAACATCCAATACAGAACGGTCCGTGATACCTTAATATGTGAAATCAGCAAAATAATATAGTTCATTTTGATAATTGTAATACTTATCTGATCAGCTCCGGCTAGCGAGCATTGAGGATCAAATTTTACATCTAATTTTGAGTTGTTAACGGGAACGTTTGTAGGTTCCTCAAACTCTAAATCTGCCACTCTGATGGACTTGGTTATCATATGTCGTTTAACAAATATACTGGTTTAAACCTCAGGTAACTAATGGTTCTGACCTCCAACACTCTAAATACGTTTCAAAACAATTCCTAAATATTAACTAAAAATAAATGTTAGCGACTTGCTATAATAAACTCCAGAAATCAAAATAAAAAGTAATTGCTTTCTTAATATAGTGCTCGTAATAAATGTACAACTACTTTTCGTGCTAACTGGCACTTAAATTAAATTCAATGCAATTCTAATGTGACTGCACTATTTGCGCAAAATTACTATTTCACACGAATACACTTAAATCAATTTCAAACGTTAATTTGCCTTTTCAGGCTTTTACCAATTTCTTTAATAATGAAAATGAAATAGAGACAATTTACTAGGCTTGTTTACCTACGGCGACCTTCTAAATGTTGAAGTTTTATTTAAGATTTACGAAGGCTCGACGTAGGAATTTTTACACTTTAAATGCCTTCGATTAAACACAGAATATAGTCACTTTGGCACTAACGAATGCTTAAATCAATAAAGGAATTATTCAGCTATTTTACCAATAGCTTCTTAAATTTTTATGTCGTCAAGCAATTTGCGACTTGACGAAAGTTAATTTGAAAATGTCGTGGAGCAGATAACCTCCTGCTTCCACGTATATGAATTTGACGGTGGATTTCTTTAACCACCGCTAGAGCACTATCTTGTTTTTCGGTGCTGCGGACGGCAGCTTCTTTACGACTGGCACGTTCGCCTTTGGCGAAGACTCATTCCTGACGTTCCGTCCCTTAGCTTAATTATTCCCTTGACTTAACGGTGGCGCTGGCAACATGTTAATATATTTCGCGCGCGGTTAAACGGTTAGTGAGGAGGGGGTGTTAATGTATTTGTCGTTAAATAATTCTGATGACAATTGCAACTTAGAAGCTTTACGGTTTCCGAATTCCAAAGTCAGCTGTTTAGCTGTGAATTTGGAGGGCGATATGTTCAGAGTACATGTCGTGCATTCTTCAAAATTAAGCTTTATATTTATTTCTGTTTTCAAATATACTTATTTTTAAGCGTAATTTGATGAAAGTTATAAAAATGTGTTGTCCCCATATTCAAAGGGTGCAATAAGCAAAATGTAAGCAATAATTGACCAACAGGTTTGACGTATGTCGAATACGTTGTCACATAAGATCTAACATTCTTTTGGAAACAAATGCGTATGGATTTAAAGGCAAAAATCATGTACCGTAAAGTTTAGTTTCCAATGGACTAGATTTATTTGGATTTTCAGAAGGATGTTCTAAAAGGTGTCCCATGGTAAATTGCTTGAGAAGCTGAAAATGATGGGAGTTCGTGATAAGTTGCTTAGATGGATAGGCAATTGGTTAAGAAACCAAAAGCAACGTGTTGTCGTCAACGGAAAATACTCCGAATGGATACCTGTTAACAGGGACCGGTTTTAGTGTCGCTATTCATGAAATTCATGAAAGTTTCAATTCATGAAAAAAATTTCGTGGTAATTTCAGTAATTTATTAGCAAATTTGTTTGCAGTTATCTGAATGGTAACTTTCAGACGCTTCAGAAGAGCTGGAACAAATTAACAATGTGGGCAGACAAAAGCGCTTATCTCTCCAGAGGGTTTCGCGTTAGTCCCTCGAGCAGAGTTCGTCACAGGACAATTCGTCGCCGCGTCTATTAGTGATAGTATCAATCCGTCGCGGCGTCAATCCGTTTCATGCCAAATCGTAGCAAGGACAATCGTTATTAACACAATTCATCGCAAAGACACGCAAAAAGACTAAATTCGGAAATTATATTTCAATAAAAAAGAATAAATTCGACTGTATTTATTTATTGAAAATGAATGACAGTTTCTAGAATACACTATGTTAAACCAATAGTCCTAACTGCTCTTATGCAGGCATAGATGTACTCGATGAAAAGTTTTTGCCAGCGTCTTGTAACTGTGCAATATGCATGATTAGAAAGGTGACTAAGTTCGGCAATAAAGGTCGATTGCTCTGAATCAGTGGATCTGACGAGCACATGGAAAGTGGACGAAGAAGACGAGGGCAATCGACCGTAATTGCTTTAACTAGTCACCATTCTAATTATACATATAGTGCATTTACAAGACGCTGACAAGAACTTTTCATCGAGTACATAAAACACAATGTATCGCTTTATTCTTTAATATATCCACTTTTATACATTCCATCCTTAAAATCTCTATATCATTTTTCTTCTCGTCTTCTTCCCAAAGAACTCGGGTTTTCCAACTTAAGCCCCATTCACTTCAAAACTTGACATCTTGATCACTGACACCTCTAAAACTGAAACAAGTCATTTTTGATCTCGAACATCATTATAACGCTAAATAACACGCGACTTCCGGCACCGAACACGCCCCCTCACTCTTTCGAAAATTGTCACCTTAATCATTGACCTTACCCAAACTACCATTAGTCGTCGTTGATCTATAACACCACTACACCCATAAATACCTCATGATCCCCTACACGTACCACACTATTTCACAAACCTGTCATATTAATTACTCACTCCTGCTCTCCCAAACTACTAGCACTCATCAGCGATCTCTTTACATGCTAAATAGCCCGGTATACTTTCTATTATCTAACACCCCCTCTTCATTACACGCTTTACTATGTATATGCAACATAGCGTAACATACCCATTATCTACAGGGAAAGAGTTCTCCGTGAATCCCTCGAACACTTTTTAGCATCCCTCTTGTAACAGCTTACCAACCTCCTACCACCGGACTATACGTTTTCTACACTTTACATTTATTTGATAAATAAAATAAATAAAAATAAAGAGGAAGTTATTTTTATGTAATAAAGCAGAATTTATTATGCGTGTCTTTGCGATGAATTGTGCATTCTATACAAATTGTTATACGACGGATTGACGCCGCAATGAATTGTCGAAGATTCGTTTCAGAGCTGAGACATCAGTAGTTCGATTTCCTTTGTCAGCATAATCGATTTGTTAAATTGGCGACGACATGGGGTAGATGTGTTTGTCACGTCCATTGCCTTTTCCCGCTGAAAATACTTGATTAGCCACTCTCACTGTCGAGATGACTGACTGATCTGATTTGAGTCATGGGCGATACGGTTCGACACATTATCTCGTTACTAAAACTTCCATGCTTGTGTCTAGGCTCCTCAAGCTGAGGGACTGTCCTGCGAGTGTACTCGAACCAATAACATGACGAAATCGATTTGGTGGGATTGGTTCCCGGGTTGTCACCACAAGATTCGTGACCGATGAAGCCGAGCCGGATTGGGTGGCCCATTTCTCGTACTCATTATCGTACGTGGTGTTGAACACACACTCTCCTAGTATGCTTAATTACGATGTCTTGTGTCTTTGCTGGAAGAGAATGGTTACATTGGCGACCGAACGGTAAGAACCCTAGGGGCTTATTTTCTATGCTCAAAATCTAGAAGACCTGGAATTCTAAAGGAATGTAAGGTTTCCCACTCACACAACACATAAATGCAAAGCATTTCCTAACATTCTAAACGTAGCTCAGTGGCAGAACACTCACGTGGAAATCGGGAGATCCGTGGTTTGATTCCCGGTGCTATCAGGTCGATTTGTTATACATTATAAAGAAAGAGAACGAATGCACTTTTCTATATAGGCTGGATGTGTTTCGTTATTGAAGTTCCTATCACATGGGAAAATTTGAAGTAAAGGACTTGAAAACCCACAAACATAATTTTAAACTCTTACAAATAACTACAAAAATGCATTTCTTACTAGAAATCTGATAAATAAAATACAATAATAAGATTTGTTTCTAGAAAGATCCTGGTAGAGAAACGTCTTTGGACCTCTTTTCTACAAGAGAACAGCCTGCAAACAGTTTGTGAAAACAAAGGTTGAGATAAAAATACTCCAGAGACAGGAACTAAAGTAAGTTGAACAACTGGAGATTAGAACGACAGCACACACAAAAAACACAGCGGATTTAGTGATAGAGTTCGCACCCACATCGAATCTAATCCGTTGTTCCTTACTTATTTTTCTTTCTTTGATGTTAGGTTTTTTGTAGTGATAAGCTGAAAAGTTTCTAGAACTTGCGAGTGAGATTCAACTATTCGCACCTTACGAAGGAAAAATGCTGAATAAAAATGTATTTATTACATTACCAAAAATACCTGTGGCAGTTTCTTTACAGAAAGCATTTTACAGTTACTAAATTTGGCACAACAAATGCCTCAAGTATACTCATGCATATGTGACATTAAATTTGATCCATAAGACAGAAACTATTGAATCGTTCCAAATGAAATGGCCGTTAAATAACGTACGCTGTGCGTTGATTGCGGAAGAAATCAAGCGCTGAAGTTTAATGAATTTTTAATGTCATCTGACAACGGTACAGGTGAGTGATGCACTTTTAGCATTTGGTTCGTTAAACGAGCACTAAACATTGAATTTAAATGACATAAAATCAGTAATGGAACCCTGTCAAATAAGATTGCTATACCTTTACGAGTTCAAACTAGGGAATTCTACAACTACTGCAGTAAAAGACATCAATAAATCATTCGATGGCGGACTAGGAACGGGAGATCCATTCGGTCTTAGCTTGTAAAATGTCCCTCAAAAGATTTGTGCCTACAAAACGAACCTCTTGGTCATCGTCCTTTCTCCAATGATTCGGAGGAATTAAAGAAGGAAATATTGAATTGGATCCACGACAAACTGCAAAAGTGATCACTCAGAAACTTAACGTGTGCTTTTCCACTGTTTCACGGCCTTGGCGATATTAGAAAAATTAAGCGAACTCGACAAGTGGGAGGTCCGCGATCTTAGTCATGAAAACAAAGCACGACGTTTGCTCTTCTCTCTTTATAACGAAACGGTTCCTGCAACGAATAGTTACTGTAGATAAGAAGTGTTTTTTACTTGTCAATCGTACACGTTCATTGCGGTGGTTGGGAGTTCAAGGCGCTCCAGGAAAGGTAACAAAATCACTTGTGCATTCTAAGAAGAAATTGACTGTGCGGTGGCCTTCTCATAGTGTTATTCACTTCGCATTTCTTTCACTAAGTGCAACGATAAACACAGTTTGATATTGGTCAGATATGTGACATATGCATGAAAAATTGTGCCTTAAGCAACCGCAACTTGGGAATAGACATGGAGTCCTATTGCTTCGGGATAACGCGATGCCACATATGACAATGTGCATCATACAACAAATCAACAATTTGGGATAAGAAACTGTGCCGCACAAAATCCATTTTTTCTCTCCTTTCTTTTGCCCAACAAGAGATTTCCATTTCTTCTTGCACTTGAACATCCAACAAATGCTTCTCCAGAATCATCACTTACATCATCATTACATCAATTTATCGGGAAGTGGAATATTTCATAATTTCCAGAGAAAATGATTTTTACAAACATGGTATAAACTACGGGCCTACAATAGTCCTAACTGCTCTTGTGCAGGTATAGATACAGTCGATGAAAAGTTCTTGTCAGCGTCTTAAAATCTGCACAATAAGTATAATTAAATTGGGGACTAGTTTCGGCAATTAAGGTCGATTGCCCTCATCAGATCCACGTCTGGTACTGTGTCGCGATTCACGGCGTTCCTGCTCCTAGGGGTAGGGCCTTTTGAACAAAAAGCAGTAACACCGTGAATCGCGACACAGTACCAGACGTGGATCTGACGACGGCAATAGACCGTAATTGCCGAAACTAGTCACCAATTTAATTATACTTATTGTGCAGATTTTAAGACGCTGACAAGAACCTTTCATCGAGTATACGGGCCTACAGTTTGGCAACAGTGTATTATTTCTGCAGGAGATTATTTTGGTTAAAGAGGTATTTTTCTTTATTCTGCTTTCTACTTTTACAATTGTCCTTAAAATCGACCATTTCATTTGCAACAATCAAATAATATTATGGATGCCCCACAGTCGAAAAAGGAATTTATCAGTTATTTTGTACATTATAAATGGCATCATTTAATACACCAAATGGCTGCTATAAGTTCCTTTTCTTGAAGTTTCTTTGCTATGCGGTATTAAACAGAAAGGCGCATAGGTGACTAGGTAATAACATGAAAATATGTGATATTGCAATCAATATCTTACCAAAATCAATATTGTAAGCATATGAAAGGTGGAAACATCAGGCAGAAGACATTTCCATTGAAGAAATACTATTAGTAAAACAAGGAGATGTTGTTATAGCGTAAGCTAATGAACTACATAAAAGCTCAATGTACAAAGTGGAAAATCTTTACTTATACGTGTTAATTGGAATTACTAAATTAGATGTAGTACTTTCAAGAAAACCAAAATGACTTCATCTGGTTCTAATTCTGCTATTGATTTAAACATTTCGCTTAATTTGGTTATGCTTCCTATTGTGCAAATTTATGCAAGGCCTCCTGTTGTATGCAATTTAACCCATTTACCACTCTAGGTCCAACAGCAAACATTTACGGTGAAAAAAATAACAACAACTGATACTTTGTTCTTGCATATACTGAACGACATAGTGGTGCCAGCAGAACCAACTGCCACAACACAAATCTGATAAGTAATATACATAAATATGCGATTGAGGTCGCCACTTCTGTCGAGCAAAGTTTGCGCAGTATATGTTGTACAACACCCAGTTCAAAATCATTAGTATAGTTCAGCGATTTCGGAAAAATGGTTTTAAATCAATCAGTTCTTAATTCGATTGTTGGCTTCCGTTGATTGTCGATGGAATAATTAAGTGTCGTTACATTCGTATTTTTTAACGGTATCATTGCAGTACAGAGCTCAGCTCTGTTTTTTTCTGTTGAGATCAGAATAAAGGTGAAACTACCTCGTCTGGTGATGAGTTCTGCAGTGATGTGTTATCACACCATAAACTGAAGTGCTAAAAGTCACGAGATACCCCCGTAATGTCGCGTCTGACCGCCTTTTGACCGGCGAAGTGTATGAGGTCCACGTGGCGTTGAGTCATCTAGTCGTCAAAAGTCCCCTGACAAAGTATTCAGCCATGCTGTCTGTATAGCCATCCATAATTTGTAAAGAAAAACTTCACTTTTTTGTCGAGGCAGGGATTCGAACCTACGGATCTGTCATCCCCAGAGCTCCAGACTGTCCACTTTAACCAATTAAGCTACGCCAACTCTTGTCTGTAGAACCTTATTTTGAAGTTTTTTGTGGGTGGACATTACAAATTGCTCAAGTTCTGCAGGGCCAGGGTGTTTCGTATGAACAGGCCTTTCGTTTATATCAGAAATATGTTCGATAGGGGTTCATGTCTGACGATTTAAGTGGCCTTGTTATACCCTGGAATTCTCCAGAACGTTTGCCAAGCCAAACACGAACGATTTTGGCGCGGTGACAAGGTTCATTGTCATCTTGGAGAACCTCATCATTGTTTGGGTAGATGAAGTCCATTCATAGCTGCACATGGTTTCGAAGCTGCTGAACATAACGATTGGTTCAGTTTGAACAGATGACACAGTCTTTGCCATGAAAGCACGCCCCACACCATTATGGAACCTGCACCAATTTGCACAGTACCACGTTGACAACATAGGCCTTGTGAGGTCTGCGCCACACCCGAACCCGATCATCATCTTGTATTATCAGGAACTGCGACTCATCTGACCAAGTTCCGTTTTTCCAGTTATCTACCGTCTAACTGGTATGTTCACAAGCGAAAGAGAGGAGCATCTCTAGTGTTGTTGTGATGTATCAAATACATGTTGCATTGTTTCCAAAACGCTTTAAATCTTACTTGCTCACATAATATG
>JJRW01S0005615.1:104258-116834 GCA_001188405.1 Loxosceles reclusa | reverse complement strand
TGTATTACGTTTGGCATAGATGGTCCACCTACTAACACAATGGAAACATGAAACACGAGATGATAGTGAAATGACAGTAAAATGACATCGACCTAGTAGGTACCACAAATGTGCAGTCATTGGCCACAAGATTTACATAATTGGCAGATTAAACGGGAATGAATATTTCAGGAGCTGTAGATGTTTCAACACGTGTGTTGCTCTCGTCAAATGGTGTGTGCCTAGAGAACGATATGTTACATCGTCCATGTCGGAAATCATCTCTGTATAGTGACAAGAAGCAAGAAATTGAGACGATAAGTCACCACCCCCTCGTCTCATATACGAAAACACTGAATCCTGAGGGCTAGGTTATCTCCCTTGATTGAAGTGCATGCAAATATATCGCTTTGCCCTCCGCTATTGAAAGAAGTATAAAAGATCAATAAATTCAGGGTCGGCCAATAAAGTGACTTAACTATATTTCAGACGTTCATTTTTAAACTCCGCGTGATAAATAAAATCAATGTTGAACATTCCAGCTATTCGAGCCAATAATGGAGATAATGGTAAAAAAATATAATAACTGGTGAACGTCTCCACATGACATTTACAGGTGCGTGAGAACAGTGATATTTTGTATTACGTTACAATGGAGTATGACTAACATGCGTTGTGAAACAATTGCGAGGTGTTGAAACCTATTGTTTCGAATAATGTTTTAGTATTTTATTATGTAAGTTTTTTGTTTTAGTAAAATTACCTTTTAAATAACAACTTAAAGGGTTTCTTATATTAAAACATTTTCGCAAGTTCATATTTTATTTGGAAAAAAATGTAATTGCGCTATTTATTAACTGAAGTTTTGTTCCTTTACATGTAACTCGACAATAATCGATAACCTCTGGTTTTCAAAAGGAAAAAGTGCAAATAACAAGGAACAAAAAAATTAACGGTTAGGATTATGTCCTAGGAAACTTAGGGTTATGTCCTAGGAAACTAAGTCCCGATGACTTGTCTTTTTTATCACAAGTAGTTATTGTATCAGATTTCATGAAGTAGTTTCGTTGATCTTAGGCTAGACTTGGTCACGGCCTTCCTGATCGATTCTTCACCAAGTCGAGCCTCAGCCCGAAAAAAACTGCTATAGAAAAGTGACTACAATAAAGACTTGTTTAGAAAACATCCCGTCGAGGCTCTTAGATTTTTACGTAATACGCGCCAAAGCAGAAATTTCAAAATCTATGTTGAGAAGCTCCATTTTCCACTTTTGTTTTGTTTCCATTTTTATCAATGTTATTTACAAATCAAAATACCACAAAACAAGGGAGAAAGAACACCGTAAAGGGAGGCAGAACTCAAAATGAAATACAGATTTGTCAGTGCAGCGTTTTACCCTTTAAATGATATGTCCGCTCTGCAAATATGTCATGGTTTAGCTACACCTTCTTACTTTAATTTATTGTGACGCTTTAATTGTACCACTCGTGAGTGATGTATATGTTTAAATGTTTTTACAATAAAAAATAACGTTCAAGTGCAGATTGAAGTTCCTTAAGAATTACGTTTTTTTCTTACCCAGAAATGGACCATGCAGACTGTCACTCCGGAGATGGCAGATCTCAAGGTTCCAACCCCGGCGTAGACGAAAAGGAAGTTAGATTATTCCTTATATTTTGATTTTTCGAATGATTGAGTTATTTACCTTGTCGATGAGAGAAAACGTTACATTAATTATCGTGTTGAAATCATTTTCTAGCAAGCTATGATTTGTTTCCTGTCCTTGAATTCATTGTTACAGTTCTTTAAATACCTTTTTACTTTCTTCAATTCCGCATAATTTCCAATCGATGTCATTCATAGTACAGCTATGGGGACCAGGATTTGTTTTGATACCTCTAACAATCAATAAAATACAAATAACTAAGGTACCAAGGTACATGAACTTTATCGAATTACTTCCTGACACACTTCGAAGTTTATGTAGAGATACGGCTCCCAGGAGTCCGATAGCTGCTCGCCTCTTACATCTGTTTACTGCAATTAGTGAAAAGAACCTGTTTCTCACGTGTGTCTTCTCCCAGCTCCTGAAGTTTTTGAATTTCAATTACAGCAAGACAAGCTATTGGCAAGTAGCTTTTGTTTATTTTTTTGAAGAAATGCTCATAAAAGTATAAGAACATTATATTCACAACAACGAAGTAGAGTGAATACCTATAGTTCTTCCGAGAATTCTTGTGGTATAAATAGAATTCCGTGCCAAGTGCGGACTTGTCTATGTTGGGCAGACTTGCCGTGCACTTAGGTTGCTCCTTCACGAACACAGAAATTGCGTAAAAAATCAAGAAGTTGGCTCGTATTTACGAGTAGAAATTTCGTAGAAATTTCAAACCTTTGTAAAGAAAAACTGTCTTTTGCCGACGTCGCAATTCGAACTAATAGATCTGTCATCTCCAAAGTGACCTCTTTTTTATTTAAATTACGCTGAAAGGTATCTGGGCACCTGATTATTGAAGTCTCTTGTAAGGAGAACCATACATCCTCGCCAAGTAAACCGAGAGATCAAGGTACCTACCTCACCTCGAGTCGTGGACCTAACGGTTTGGTCCTTGGCCACTTAGTGTGAGTCCATAGTTCAGGCGCCATTGTAAAACGAACTTGCCTCTTTGTCGATGCCAAGATTCGTACCTACGGATTTGTCAGCTCCGGAATGAAAGATTTTACATCTAAGCTCAGCCGACTTTATCTGGGAAGCTTATTTTCGAAATCTTTTTTGGGGAGAACCGTGCAGTGCGGTAAAAAAAATGATAAAACATTGAATTTTCGAGGAGCTCTACGTGGAAACTGCTAAACAAGCAAATACGTACTTACTCATGTTTTCTTTACTTGTTTTTCTTCCTCCACGTGGATTACGTGAAATTTAAGTCAATGTTCAATTAGCTTCTGGACGTCACAATTTGCTGCTTATTATCGCATATGGAATTAAGTATCACCGTATAACTGTCGGTATTAACTCATTCCCTTTTCCTGTGTATAGGATCTTGTAATTCTTGTAAGGAGTATCTCTATTAAATGGAGATCATTCAAATTTTGAACCTTATACAGACTGACTTCCGACATGTCGTTAATAGTAAACAAGGTATTTAAGAGTTTGAAGCTGCAGTATACGCCTACAATGCGTCACGCCGTAGGTTAGTCAGTATTTTTTCCTCAGAACGTACTCTATGTCTTCGCTTCCATCTGTGTCCTCAGTGACCTACGTGACGAGCTTGTCCCCCCTTCTCACCAAAACTCACGAAAAATATAAAAGAACCGTCTACTGTCCAAAAAAAAAAAAAAAGAACTGACTCCTAACATTTCAGTTCCAGGTACTTACGGAAGTTCACGGCCCCTGCGATAAATCTCCAATGATAGTTGGAAACAGTCGCCAAATCGTTATTATTGCAAACGACCGGAAATTGGGAACTGTTTTCGTTTCGCTAAGTCACATGTTATTCACCGTGAGTTCTGATTTGCTTATCGTTTTACATTAAATTATATTTTGTATTCTAAATATGTTGAATATTTACATGTTACCTACAACCCAACCATCCCTTCTCGCAAGCGTTTAATAGATGGTAACGGATTCTTTATATAAAAAAACGCGACCATATGTATTCACCTAAAATAGCTGCAATACTACCCTTCGACCCCACTGAAAACCCGAATTTAACTTTTTCTGCCATGGCGATAATTTTATCACCAAGTCGCCAAGGGGGTCGTAAACTTCCGTAAGTACCCAATTATGCTTCTTTCTCGTCGTTGATATTTCAGCATGCATTATGCATATTGGACGTATCACACTGTATTCAGTATGTATTAAGTCTTCTCACCTTCTGCGTCACGTGTACCTGACAGGAAAACTGTTTCAGTTAATTTATATTTTGAAATTTTCTTTCTTATAGAGTGCCGTGTTCAGCATACGCCTTGACATTTCTTTTCTTAATAAACAAAACCCAAATCAAATAATATCATGAATCATTTTTCATTTCCGCCAATGACAACAAGATATTTGTTCTTCCTTCCAAATAAAGTAAGAGACACGCGTAACACGAATGTAGCGAGCGTTAGGGAAGATGAAGACTGTTGCCACAAGCGCTGCTTTTGGGCAGTGCATATCTTTCAACCAATGGATACAGATACAAAGGATGCTGTGAGTAAGGGGAGTGACGTGGCGTTCTCGAGGTACCGAAACCATTTAGTGTTTCGTACATACCTACGTTTGGCACAGCATAACATCACTGGTTCTTGTGTCATAAATTTATACTATAGCCACATGCTCGGTGAGGGAGTGCGTCAGTGAGATACTGAACTATTGAGGAATCGTTGAGGCTCGACCGGTTTTTCTAATATTTTAAAAACGACGTGCCGTCTCGTATCCTTGATGATGTTCATAAAAGGCTTTAGCATTTAAGTGAACTGAAGGATACGTGCTGATTGCTGAGCAAGGATATTTTTCGCTTTGCCTCTCTTATGCTGTGGGTAAAGTAACTGATCTTCAATCGAGGTCATTTAATTTAAATCAAACTTTTTTATAGTGTGAGACAGTTGCAAAGGATCTCATTCTTACTTGGTACATTTCTATAATGAATTTACATCGACATGTGTACTAAGAAATCGCGAGGAAATCTAGGTGAGAAGAGACTTCACAACCTGGAGATAACTAGATTGTCTGGGACAACCGTTAATCCGGCAGAATATGTACTTTTAATATCCAGTAAATGTGGATGCGAGTCTGGAGACCCTTTCCGTCTCCATTTATGTGTCTCAGTTCAGTGTAACATCCTCTCTGTGTTCAATTAATAAGTTTCAAAATGCGACTGTGTGTGTTGAGACAGGAATTGACAGTAATTCAGGTGAGCTCGAACTCACCACTCGAGTCTCGCCAGGGGGTAGGTTAGCCTGGGTGTTACTCCTAACACTGGTGTAGAGCATAACTGGCTGAAACTGACGGGACAGAAACGTGGCTCAGACGGGAAATTGATCTTGGTAAAGTACCGGCCCAGATTGTGTGGACTGGTGTCCGGACAACGCATACAACGCAGCTGGGCTCTTATCTCTCCGCTGCTTCTGTGGAGACAGAGTCTCGTTGATCCTGGGTAGGCTGCCAATGGCTTGAAGTCGCGAAGCGACCTGACTTGATTCCCCAATAGGTGACGCCGTCAAAAGCCCTAAGCGGACGGGTACGGAAACATTTCGAGTCTTCGACTGTGCGTGGAGACACTCTCTTGTTTTCAGCAAATACCGTTGCCACGTGCCAATCACATATTGGCGTCATATCCAGCGTAGGCCCCGCATAGGCATCAGAAGTGACGCGTACGCTGGTCTTATTGCTACATTCCTTTCATTTATGGATGGTTTATGAGAGTCAAAATGTAAGGTATCTTAAGGCATGTCTGAGGGAAAATGGATATTACAGCATTACCCATTGCAAAAATAGTTGCCCATATTTTATTCCTTATTTATTTTTATTCCAGATTTCACTATTAACCATAGTTTTTGACCTTTCGAGTACTTTTCTAAGGTTTTTTCTCTAAAGTATTCATTTTACGTAAACTTAAACAATTCTTCGAATGTAACCTAACAATTCCGTTTGTTTTAGTAATCAGTTATTTTTGACTTTTTGTCAACTATTAGCCCCAAAATTTCTCTTCGTGGATGTGTTGTATTTTCCTCGTGTCAAAATGTGCTTCTTCACCGTGTACTGTAGCGCGTACTTAATATTGACGCAGCAATCAATCAGTTTAGTTGAATTTATATGTAAATATAAATGACGATTATGCATTTATGTTTCATCAAATCGATAAAACGTCTTTACGGAGGGCCACGTGCCGATGACTGTTTATTTATTCTGTTTTTTTTTTTTTTTTTTTTTTTTTTTTAGTTCCAACTTGATTATTTTCGAGACAATAGTGTCAGGAAGATTATTCCCATAAGTAGCATGTTCCATTCTCAACTTCTCAACTTGTTATGACGTAATATTCTGAAACTAGGAAGCAGAAATTAAAATATGCCATAAAAATAAGCCTAGGTTCGAGGTACGTGCACTGTGACTGCTGTACAAAAAGCTTAGTAATTTCCCAACATTTCAAATTTATTCATATTACTGTGATAAAAAAAAAACTTGTTAAGATGACGACAGTAAATATATATCCATGAGTGTGAAAATACGGTGGTTGAAGTTATTCGCAAATGTTCAACAAAAAGTCTTGTTTTCTTTTTCCACGATGACAGTTTTCATCTTCCCCGCGTTACTGATTGATATCGATTTAGCGATTTATTTAGTGAAACTCTAATGCTAAAATAGGTGTATGTGTACGTGTGTTTGAGACATAACGAGTGTTCGTCACTTCGAGTTCAACGTTAATAACTATCGGTTCCAAGGAGCAACTTCCCAAGGGGAAAACGAGGGGTTCGAAAGACTGAGCTTAACGACGGAATCCTTAGGTTGCTCGTTAGCGACAGCTGTTAGCAGAATGAATTTCAAGGTGCATATCAGGGAGCAACATTTACTGTTTCTTTTGACAACGCATGGGAAATTCAGCTTCAGTTTGTGTCTGCAGAAAATGTCTTTAAGTGATCAACAATCTTCTGCTTCTCATAAGACACATGCGTTACAACATTGGTTATTACACTGAAGTGCCGAAAGTCGTGGTATAGTAATATGCAAATATCCAGCTGGCTGTAGCACCGCGTAAAATACGCATACGTATAGGCAGTGCGTTGTCGGTTCTTTCAGTTGTACTGTATTGAGAACTGCAAAATATTGTCTGACGTGATTATGGCTACAAAACGAGAATTGACCCACTTTGAGCGCGGAATGCTAGTTGGAGCTAGAGGCAAGAGACATTGCATTTTTCCCATCTCTGGGAAATTCAACATCCCTCAATCTACAGTGTCAAGTGTATGCCGCAAGAACTAGATTTGAGGCATTAGATTCCACCATAGGCAATGCAGTGGCCGACTGCGTGTACTTAATGACCGCGATAAGCAACGTCTGAGTAGAGTAGTTCGTGTTAACAGACAAGTGGCCCTGCGTCAAATGGCAGCAACAATCAATGAGTCACATACTAGGCACATGTGCAGGAGGTCAGTGCAGAAACATTTGGTGTTGATCACATATGGCAGCAGAAGACCGACTCGAATGCCTCTACTAACAACCCGGCATCGGCAGCTTGGCCTATCTTGCACTCGTTGAAATAATAGTCTGAAGGTAGGTGACTTGAGAAGCATAGCTTTGGTCATATCAGTCACTGTTCCAGTTGATACGAGCTAACAGTAGGGTTAAGATGCGGTGCAGACCTCACGAGGCCATGGACCCAAGTTTCCAACAAAGTATTATGTAAATTGGTGGAGGTTCCATAATGGTGTGGGGCATCTTTTCGTGGAGTGGACTGGGTCCTCTCCTCTGTTGAAACTGAACCATACACTGATTGAAATTTTTTATGTTCAGCTACTTGGAGACCATTTGCAGTCATTCATGGAGTTCATGTACCCAAAGAATGATAGTGTTTTCTAGGAGGACAAAGCACCATATCACCGGGCCAAAATTGTTCGCTAACGGTTTGCCGGACATTCCAGATAATTAAAGGGAAAAAGGTCGTACGCTGGTCGTAAGCACTATGGTTCGCCACGTTTCGGCCATCCACTGTGACCTTCCAAGCTTGATTCGCTTGAGAAAGGTCACTGTGGGTGGCCTAAACGTCACGAACAATACTTACCAAAGAACGTACATACCAGCGAAACATACGTACAAGCAAACCATACGTACCACCATACCAGCGTACAACCTTATTCCATTGTGACTAAACCTGGTCATTCATTCTTTTATGACCTATTCTGGGGAATTCCAGCAAATGATGTTGCCACATAAATCGTAAGACATAAACCCCATTAAACATATTTCGGTCATGATCGAAAGGTCCGTTTGCGCGAAGCATCCTGCACCTGCAACACTTCTGCAATTATAGACTGATAGACAGAGAGCATGGCTGTTTCGCCCGGGGACCTTCGACGACTAATTGATTGAATGCCGCGTCGAGATGCTGCATTTAGCCGGTCTAAAAGCGGTTCGCGTTGATATTAGTGGGTATCCTATGACTTGTGCCACTTCAATGCATGTTAAATCATGCATTTTACTTAAAAGAAAATTATCTTTACCACATTATGATACGCTTTTTTTGTTTCACCTCTTTTAACACGTTTTTACACACTGAGAGAGAGATACAGCCTAAGCAACAGAAACCGAGTGATACTAATTACCACTTCAATCTACAGAAATCACTTTGCCAACAGGTACAGTTTTCAGCAAAATATACTTTTTAAGATTGCAGCTGCAGAAGTAAATAAAAAAGCATATTGGTTATTCCCAAACCGAAGAGGTATAGGTAAAAACGTTAAATGTGGATAAAAGGTTGTCACAAGTCACGTGCTAGTGTTGTAGTGTTTCTAGTAAGAGCAATATCGCGAATGCATATTCGTAATGGAGTGAATTCGTAGTGAAGTGAAACATGCAAATTCCGAAATGTAATGTAAAGTATACACATGATAAAATCATTAGTGCATTGCCAGACCATACACTGGAAAATGTCAAGACGACGTTATTTTGGGCAAGGTACTGAAAAGCTCAAGGAAACAAAAAATGTATGAATGGTCACCGTTGAGTTCAGTATCGTGCATAGCGTTGTTTGGAGTTTGTCTGGGAACCTCAAAGTATGCGGTACAGCTGTTACACGGCGCGCCAAAAGTTAAAAAATTTATAAATCCCCTCCGTTACAATGACATGAGCACTGAAATCGAAGAAACTTTTATGGATACGTGCAGTTGTTCTCAGGCATGTGATATAGAATTCGAATTGCGGAACTATGGTTATTACAAACAAATTATGACAGAACCATGTTAGTAAAATGGCACAATGTTAGTAAAATAACATTGTGCCTAGAATTGAGACAAAATACTGTTTGCCCTAAAATAAATATCACTCTAACACAAAATCGCTCTAGCAGTAACTAACACATTTACCATTCTTCATGATTACTGAAGATATACGGATTTCCATGGACGATGCCAGATTTTGCATGCCTGATGGCACAATGCCTAACCAAGCGTTTTCAACTGAAGCTTTCGTTCACCCAAAGAAGACTATAGAGGAGTGTTTCCGTAGACTTCATGGCACATAATGTTCTACATCTTCCAGATCTGATTTAAATCTGGGCAGTTCAGTTGCCAATCGAGAACACTGATGTTTCGCAGACGTAACCAAGCTCTGACAACTCCTGTTTTGTAGATGAATACGTTGTTTTGCTCAAACACCCATTGTGAGCCAACTAAATTTCAATTCATGGTTGATAGTTGCCCTACAATCTCTGCATATAGTGTTGTGCTGATTGACGACCATCAAGAAACGCCAGACTTATTTACCTATTGAAGGTAAATGCGCCCATACCATACACGATCCTCTCCTCTACTGAAAGAAATCCTCTTTTTCTTACGTAAGTACCAATACGATACCCTAACATCGGATCTACCTAAATTACATTGCATTCCCTCACTGAATAATCCTCTAAGTCACCAATCCACATATGACACTTAGTCACGAGTCCACTGCATTCTTGTGGTGTATTGAAGAGGTTTCAAAGCTGGCTACCGTTTCATTTTACGATAAGTGAATAAACCAGTTTCTTTAATACGTCTGCGGATCGTATTATCAGACATCTGAAAGCCAGTCGTACCTTTAACTCGCCGCACATTCATTTTTTACGTGAATGCGAGTCTCGGGATACGTCTCTCTCATCTCGTGTTACTGTAACATATGGCCTACAAGATCTGGGATTTGCTCTGTAAGCACTACAAATAGATTAAACTCTATACATTGACTTCAAAGAACAATTCCGTCTAACTGCAATATTCAATGGACACATTCCTCCTGCTTTCAACCGTCAAATATCTTTTACCTCTTCCAATTGTATTTCTTTAGATCGTAGCAGCTCCAACTGATGTAAGCCCACAGATAACTTAAACACTTGATCGCTGTGACGTCAACCCTTTTAAATTTGCATATTTCACCTTTGTGTCTAAACGTTTGGCAAAATGTAATGTTACTTTTTTGTAATAATTTATTTCTGATATTTAAAGTTTTGCATATCGAGTTTTATATCATATGTCTGAGCGAAAATGTACGTATCCCTAAAATTGTATTCGATTTTCATGCTAATTTTTCACCAGTGAAGATAATTTGTCTATTATCCAAACATTTGACGGGCGATGTGAATAAGTTGGCATTTCTTGGCCATTGCAGCTGCAGCTAATGACATGTGTATAATCTTACAGGGTGTTTCACAAAGGATTCCCTTACTTTGAAGTGAAATAACTCAGGAACGGTGATCGATAGAAGAGTATAAAACAAGTGTTACGTTTATTTCGTAAAAATCTGGTACAGAATTAAAAAAAATAGTTACAAATGTTGCCGACATGTGGCTGTATAGTCGCAGTATGCATGACTATAAAAACTGATCTGAAGCATAGAGGGATCAGTCTTCGGACGGTTCCGCTGTTGAAACGTGAAAGGAGGTTATGGTACTGAAGGACTTGTATGGAGTCATGTATTCCGTGGAGAAAACGTCTATATCTGTAGTGGAGTATCACAGGTTAAATCGCAGTCCTACGAATCAAGGTTTACCTTCTATCGTACCGTCGTGATACAGGTTAGTTTTACCCTACTGATGCTCAGACATGTCGTTTTCGGACGGCTGCCATCTGGCTGGGCACGAACCCTTTGGCCTTCGGGCTTAGGGTTACGGCTTGGGCTATCCGGATACTCGTGCAGTTATGACAGGGCGTAGTATCGGATAGGTCGGTGGCGGTGTATCCCCATATGCCTGCCCGTATTTGGTCCGGCGGGGCTCTGCACCACTAGGCCACTTAACCGAGGCTCTGAACCTCAGGGAGAGGCCAGGTCAACCCACCCGAGGGGTGTCCGACGACTGCCTCCGCCCCGATATGACGACGGATATTAATATCAGTACTAGCTCTGTTGGCTGTTCTGCTCCGGCGTTCAGCCAGCTTGGGTGAACCTGGTACCGAATTCTGCGGTTGTAGCATGGCTCCTCTAATTCTGAGACTGCAGCGGCTGGGCCGCTAGTACCCTCATACAGAGGCGTGGAGGCGGTGACTAGCCCGAGAGGGCATTGTCTAATACACAGAGGCTTACCTTCTACTGTTCGGATAGCAGGGCCTGGGTTTGGCGTCAGCGTTAAAACGCCTCCTGACGAAATTTACTGCTCCCACGGGATGAAGTTCGGTGGAGGTTGAGTTATGCTGTGGGGGCGCGGGGTTCTCCTGGTATGGCCTCGGTTCCTTGGTCGCAATTAATGGTACGTTCAACGCAGAGGCCTACCGCACCATTTTGGATGACCATTTGCTTCCTACGTTGTGGCAGCTTTACAGGGTGGACCCACGTTTCTTCCCGTACGGCAACGCCACTTGTCACATATCTACGTCCGCCATGACTTGAAATGGTGACAATGCGGCTAATCGAATGTTCTGCATTGTCCAGAGCCCGAACCTTAGCACTATCGAGAACCTGTGGGACGTGTTGAACGTCGACTTAAGGGGTGCCCCTGCAGTTTGAAATCCGTGAAGGAACTCACCCCGTTTTCCTTATTCCCAGTGGAAGAAATCACTTCTAGCCGTCATAAAAGGACTGGTGGAGAATATGCCCTTGAGGGTGGCAGATGCAATCGCAGCTTGTAGAGTTTTCACCAACTAGTCAAGGTGAGTAAATTTCGTTTTCCCTTTCTGTCACAGATGAAAAATTACTTGTTGGGAGATAGTGTACCACTGAAAATGTAGATTTATTATTTTTCTAGGAAACTCTTATATGGGCTGGATGGGCTACTTATATATAGAGAGTAAACGGAAATTGAGATTTTAATGAGGATACAGACTCATTCTCTTTCTCATACTCATACTCTCATCCTCATACTCTTTCTCTATGAACGTATGTTTCGAGGTGTCACTGTTTCCGAATTCCATTTCATTAACAATTGGCTCAACCTGGATTAGATACTGAAAAAACAATAACAAAAAAAAAAGAAAAACATCGCCCTATAGAATGACCAACCATTTCCTCGGATCTGAACCCCATACAACTTCTGTCAACACTCTTTGAAAAGACGACTTTCCGCACGTCCGGATCCGCTGGAAAACGCCCATCAGAGTATAACGACGTTAATACTGTAATGGAGAGATGTGCCAGAAACGCTTATCAAAAACTTGGTGTTGTGTATAGAGAGCCGATTCAATGCAACCATGTCTGACAGTGGACATAGTATCACCCAATATGTTTCATGAGAGTAAAAATGCCTCTGTAAAACGTGTTCCGTGATCACATTGTGTTTGGGAAAGCCTGGCCTTCAGTGGCTCTTGTGCCATTAAACGTCAAATAATCAACCAACCAGTAAACCTGGAAGATGCTGCCCCTTTGCTTTGGCTAGCTGAGAATGAAACGGCGTCAGAAGATTGAAACTGAGCAGAAAAAACATTTTATCTGAGCTGCTT